>JAHHUM010001756.1:558106-732323 GCA_036173005.1 Crenichthys baileyi
CTTTATATGTGAGGAGGAGAATTTTAAATTCTATTCTGGCTTTAACAGGGAGCCAATGAAGGGAAGCTAAAATAGGAGAAATATGATCTCTCTTTTTAATTTTCATCAGAACTCTTGCTGCAGCATTTTGAATCAGCTGAAGGCTTTTAACTGAATTTTGTGGACATCCTGATAGTAAAGAATTACAATAGTCCAGCCTTGAAGTAACAAATGCATGGACTAGTTTTTCAGCGTCACTCCTGGATAGGATATTTCTAATTTTGGCAATGTTCCAGAGGTGAAAGAAGAAAATCCTATTTTGTCTAACAAATAATAGTGCCAGACACACAATGTAAACAAACTAACTAAATAAAATTGATTCATCTTCAAATTCAAAAGGGCTTATTGATATGACGTAAAAAGGTTTAGGTTGCCAAAAGAAATGTGAAATAAAAGCAAAAATATTTATGATCTCTATGATAGAGACCTGGAGCAGATTTAATTCTTATGAATAGGCGCATGTAGCTTGTCCTTACAAAACGGTGTGCAATGTAGTTTGTCCGAACATCGTAGCCGTATTGTGACGTCAACAGCAGGCGCAGGTCCCCGAGCAGATTTGACCACCCGAGCAGATCTGGTACCTACACCGGACCCATCCTTCAAAGAAGGACGCATTTGTCGGCCGCATTTAAAGGAGCCTTTGAAGTCGGATAGCCTTCGTTGCTTCACCATGACGTAATCGGCCAACAAATGCGACCTTCAAAGGATGCGGCCCCTGAATTTGGACACAGAAATAGTGAATGACATCCCATCAGTAAATCTGTGTTTAATTAATCTGTAGGTTCAAAGACCTGGATGTGTGACACAAAATGAATTTTGGAACTGAAATTGGATAATAGAACTGAAAGTGAAAGCAATCAAACTGAATTTTCACTACAAGGCAAAGCAATTTTGAAAGCAAATAAATCCAGTTTCAAACCGTTAAATTCAGTTTCGGTTTAGTGAAATTCATTTTCAAACCAATGCACTTAATTTCAAATTATACAAATACAGATTCAGTCTGAGCAATTCAGTCAGTTTCTGATGGCACAAGTTTCTTCCCATACGCTTTACAGTCAAAATATTAGACTCATTTTGCTGTCTGATGACAAAAACATGAAACTATGTGAATGACAGCAGCTGATTTAGTAATTCAGCCATTGTGAAATACAGATTTTGTGAGTGAAGACAAAAGGAGACAGTAAAACAGATTTAACTATGACAGTGAGTTAATTCATTTTAAACTAGCTCAAACAAATCTAGAACTAGTTTTTGTTGAGGGTGATATGGTATGTTGGGATTATGATTATTGATTAATTAAAATTTATCAAGAATTATAATTAAAAATCATAATTTGAGAAAACTAATTTCTTAACCAAAGATCCTCATTTATGAATCGAAACCAGAGATGTCCTCTGGGATTGTAATTGTGGCTCAGAGCCCTTGATAATTACAATTATTAAATTCTCAGTAATAGTTGATAACTATTACTAGATGTCACTGTTTAATCAACCGTTCTGCCGAAACGTGGGGAACTTTAACCTTATTTTGACTGACAAATCACTCTTGCACAAAATAAACACAAACGCTTTCTCTTTATCTACGTGAATATTTATTAAATCAACAGCCTGATACACCTCGCTATTCCGATTCAATAATCTTCACCTAATCAAACATGCAAAGTTCTACACCAAAGGGTAAAAATATCTAACTAAACAAAATAAAACAGCATTGAGTGTGTATGAAATCAAACCAGCAGTTATGGCAGTTATGGAAAAATACAAAAGGAATATGGTTGAACGAAGGTTTGGGAGCGCCCCCCCAAACTGTAGCTCAGTTACTGGAAGCCATAAAATATCCCCCACCGCTGGGGAGTCCGAGCACACAAAGGGTTGTGAAACTTTTGGCGGCAACTAATAAAACATGAAGTTGAAGACAAAGAAAATGGTTGATTTTCACCATAAGGTTATTAGAGCACTTCAGTTTCACGGCGCACCTGCGCTCAGGTGTCCACACAGTCAAAACACAACTTGCGAGACTCGGCGGCCTCCGAAAATCAACAGAAATCAAGTTTCAATAAAAACAATGGCATGCACATACAATTCGGAACACATTAGACTATAAGTGGCGATTCTAAATCGCGCTAAAATCCTACTCTACCCTGCCCAAGCTCTTCCTGATAAAGAAATAAAAGAAACGAACGGACTTTACTTGTTGAAGTCTTCCTTGATGCAGAGAGGCAGAGAAAATAGGGGGAGCGGGAGAGTTTCCACGCGTCCGCGGATAACTCAGGAGAGCAGTCCGTTTTTCGTCCTTTGTGGCCTCCTTGGCAGAAAGGTGAAAAATATGTCTATCACTAGTCGACTGGAACAAAAAAAACATGGAGGAAAAATTGTGTCTCCTTGAAAACTCCGTGTTTTTTTTTTTTGTTACGTGTTAAATCCACGTCTTTGGTAAAGTTGAAACTTACAAGCCTTCTTATTCTTGTAAGCTTAATTCGCTTAGTTTTCTCGTTGGCCAACGGGGGAGAGAATGAATGAAAGTCCACGTGGGATTTTCTTCTCCAGAATGATGCGCTTCAGTTGCGTGGTAACCGCGTCTCGGTTTCCAGCTGAAAAAGCACCTCCTTAAAGGGCTCACTTTCTTAAATAGCCCATTGTGACGTCAGAACTGGTTCACCCCGCCCTATCAGCCGCGGTGCCCGCTGGGATTTGTAGTAGCGGAATATCCTGGGGTACAAAACGGCTGATGACGCCGGAAGGCCAGGTGGCGTCCAGCAACGTGCAAATGGTCCAATTTTCAGCAAAACATGGTCCAACAGGTACAACACTCGTAGCATTCCTTTTGCCACCCAACATATGCCAGAGCAGCTCCGTTAGTGGATTAAAACAACGTAAAACTATTTAGGACACACAATGAATTTACTTATTTATAATTCAGTTAACAGCATTAATAACCTGGATATTTAACATATTCTTCATATCAAACATTTTGAGCCGTGATCAAAGAACCCAACTGTTTGAAACACTTTTTATGCTTTTAATGTCTAGATTTAACATCTTCTTCCTTTTAAACTTGGGTTTTGTATGTTTCTTTCTTTTCTTTGATGTACCGTAAAACACTTTGAATTGTCTTTTGTATGAATGGTGCTATAGAAATCAACTTGGCTTTCCCTCACCATGTTTGTACAGCTACTCAGCTTTGCAGCCACCACTCTGCAGCAGAGCTTGAATAAGGTTTATTGAATTCCTTTGTGTTTTCCTTTTTGTCTGTTTCATAATCAAAAGACTTCCAAATAATGCTCTCATTTTTACCTTTCAAAGACAAAGGATCACAAAGGTTCTGGGCATACTTCCCATGTTACGAAAGTTTTAAACTTCCAGCTTCAGCTCACTGTTTTCATCGTTGGCCATTTTTGTTCAGGCAAGTTGCTATAAGAGAGTGGAAGGGCTCAGCATGTGTGTGTCTGCAGCACTACGGTGTGAAATTATGTGGCTTCTTGGGAAGTTGCTGTGTTCTTACCATTGAACCAAATGATTTTTTAAAAAACAACAATTTTTTGTACTGATTATATTGACAACCCTGAAATAAACATCATCATGTCCAATGAAGACACTGAAAAGCAACCAGGATGAAGGTTTTAATGGTTGCTATAGTGGAAATTCAAAAGGTCAGTATTACTGATGGAAAATAAATTTAGTTTCAACTCTGTAGTTGTAATAAGAAGATATTTTTATTTTTTTTATTTCACAAGGAAACAGAAGCCCTCATTCTCAAAAGAAGAATTTATCTTTGAAAACAAATAAGATGTAATTAAAAAGACATGTTAGAGTCAATATCTGACTGAGTGAAAAGATAAAAAATATATAATATTACTACTAATCATAATAACAATAATATTAACAAAGACAATACAGACTAAATTAATTAATTAATTATAGAGTGAAAATGTACATTGCAGGAAATCTGACTGAAGCTTCTGGCTGCACTCAGTGCCTTCACTTTAACATCTGGCATAATTTTAACATATTAACAAAAATGAATTACCACACAATAATCATAATACAACAATTTACATTGTTTCATCCCAGAAAATAAAAATGTATTGATATATTCCTACAACTACAAACATAAAGTATCTCCTTGAGAGCCTTGTATCTGTTCTTCTATTTTCTCCCATGTTCTAAAAGAACTTGAGTTTGGTTCTGTGCTGTGGAATAGGAGAAGAAAGTGTCCATTTATCTCCAAAAGGTGTTTGGGTTACTAAAGCACACAAACCACACAGCATGCAGTGGCATCTCAGACTGATCGGCCATCATGACTAAACGGAGGTTATTTCGGAGTCACTGCTTGATAAAACATTCAGTATTGTCTTTTGCGACACTAGAACGAGGGCGCAGTGAATGAAAAACGTGTGTGGCTGTTGGTTCTTTTCATTCAGATGACTGGTCCTTGGTATACATAAACTGGAATAATTTTTTTCTTATTAAACCAAGACAAAAAATCACCTTTAACCCCGGACACCCTGCTTTTACCTCTGTTCTCCCTCTCAGCTCCAGAGCATTAACTACAGACAGGAGTGATGACGAGCGCCTGCAGTAAAAACAGAACATGTCCTCTGAGACAACAACACATCCAGCTGCGGTAGGACTGAAGGCACACTGGCACTGAGTCAGGGGAGGAAGTCAGAGAAAGGTCCAACTCAGCGTTCCAATGTTCAGAACTGCTCTAACTGACACAAAGCTCAAACAGACGCAGAGAGCATTAAAGCGCAAACTGCCAGGGTTCCGCTGCTTGACTTAAACACAAACTTCTTCCCGAGCGGCACCAGCTTGTGGCAGAGATCTCCGCTAACTGAGAAAAGGTGACCGAGTTTCTCCTTACCTGTTCGGCATCCTTCCCAGGACCAGGCGGCTGTTCCTCTCGTTCAGACCGACTACCCGGACCGCAGCCGCCCCGCGACTAGCTCGGCTCGGCTCCCCGCAGGCTCGGTATGTGTCAAGGGACAGATGTGCAAATAAAAACTCAGTTCGGATGTGCGCTCGGTCAGCAAGGTGCGCTGAAGTCAAACACGCAGGGAGAAAAAGCGTCTTTCCTCCCTCTGTTATCTCTGCTTCATCTGAAGGTCCACAGAAGTCAGAAATAAGTTGTTTGGACCGGACCTCCCCAAAGGAGCGACACCGCGGCGTAGCTGAACCTCATTGTTGCCACCGCTGCTGCTGCTGTGTGCTGGAGGATGCTGGGGCGTGTTCTTCAAGGAGGAGGAGGAGGGACAGAGGATGCGCAAAGATGCTCAGCGGGAGGAAGACGCTCCTCTAAAAAGTTTGCGAAGGATCATCGGCCTTGTTTTAGGACACAGGAAGTGGAAGTATTCCAGGATTTGACCTTTAGGGATGCTTAGCTCCCAGTGAGCACCCGGATAGCGTGCTTTAATGAAACCACGGCGTTACGACGTTTAGTACAGTTTCCCACGCCATGTAAATGCTTTTCAATCATTCAAACAGTTGAAAACAATTTGCTGAGCAAATTCTGAGCAATTTAGTCTTGTTTAGACTGATAAAGCCACTCAAATCAAATAAAGCCAGATGTCCCTGTCTTTTTGAAATCTATACATTCTGTACCAGCTTTACTCTAGCATATGCTGATATTTCTGGGTTTAACTGGCATGTCTCAGTTATATTGGACCGATTTACATACAATTCATCCAACCCATTTTCAGAAATATATAATTCAGTCAATCTAAGATTCAAGAGCATTTCAGGGGAACACTGAAGCGCTGAGGCAGTGGTGCTATTTATGAGATAAAAATAGGCACACTTAGGCTCATCAGCAGTACCTTTAATTGGTTTGTCCAGAGAAGAGACAAGAGCTCATAAACTTTGTTCACCAGAACCGAGAAGGACCCACAGTGATTGATTTATTAAAAAGCAGCAAAGCACCAATTCAGCAAACTTGAGGCAGGAACTCCCCTCCAACCCAGAGAGGGAAACTCACCCTTTTCTGGGCGAGAACCATGGCCTCAGACTTTGAGGAGCTGATCCTCATCCCCCGCCGTTTCGCATTTGGCTGCGTACCGCCCTATGCATGCTGTAGGTCTTTGCTAGAGGGGGCCAGCAGGACCACGTCATCTTCAAAAAGGAGAACGAAACCCACCGCGGTGGGTTTTGTTTAATTAATGTTAATTAGTCTCCTTCCCTTAACTTCCTGCTTTCACTCTGCCTTGGTTATTCCACATTTTCTCCTGATTACTCACACCTGCAGTCTTTGTCATTCTCCACACTTCCTAAGGAAGCTCTCTGATTCTCATTTTTCTCCACTGGATCCTTCTGTTCACTTGCCTTATTCTCTTTTCTGTTCCTATGCCTCTTTCTTCCACATTGTTCAGCCCAATTGTCTATCTGTGCACCATGTTCTATTCTCCTCATGCCTGACTGTAAGTTTTGTATTTTGATTTCATTAAATCTTCTACTCAACATGCTGCTCCCACATTCCTTTGTGTGTTTTGGTCCAGCTCCTGACACACGAAACATGATAATTACATTTTATAACAAAAGCTCAACAGCATCTAAGTAATAGGGAATGGTCCAGTTTGGATTTTATTTGGTACACCTGCAGTCCATCCAATGACTTTGTAAGTAATTAATTTTAGTAAACAGCAGAGAGCATTAATGGTGGTACCAGAATGTTATATTGTTACAGGCAGTGCCCTAATCAGTGAGTGTCTCCCTGACACAAAGGATGCTTCCTTTGAAGGAGCTTTACAGGGTTTTTGACCTAGATTTGTATACGGTCATCTTCAATGAATTAGAATATGCGTTCCAATGAGGCTGGTGTCAGATTAAAAGTACCTTTATTAACCACCTTTAAGCAGACATTAAACATTTTTTTAATAAACCCACTTTTTTATATTAAAATGTTTTGTATTGATTTGATGTAATATTCAATTCGTAAACGTCATGTTTTCATTTGTTGTAAGCAGAATCAGAAACAAAGGCTTGAAAACATCAGGCTGTGTGGAAATAATCTATGCAGTGTGCTAGTGAATGGAGTTACTGAACTACATGAACTTTTCAATAATATAATTTATTGAATATGACTGTTGTGATTATTAATCTGAAATTATTTAATATTAATATTTTATTAAATAATATTTCGGTCTGTTAAGGGTTGTCCTGTGAATACCAGCCCAGTAAGGCGATGGTATTAGGACAAAATTGAAAAGTGTTAGCCAAGCTCTGACATTATTGAACAGCATAAACTCTGTACACACATGGAATGAATTCACACAATTTCTTAAAATACAAGAATTTATTAACAAAAAATAAGTCAAATCAAAGCAAAACATATTTTAATCAACAACTCTTTACTATGCTAAAACATCCAACTAAACTACCAAGCAGAATTAAAGAATAAGGCAAGACTAATGGGCTATGTACAATATAAACAAGTTGATTAAAGATGATTGAAAATCATGACAAAAAGAGTGATGCAACATTACCATGCAATGTTTAATGTTGAGGAAACCAAGGATTTACTTGAAGAATTGAAATGAGTTAAGTTAGTCTTGGAACTCAATTTAGGCAATAATCAGTATACCTTTAGACAACCATTCACAATGCAAGATCAGATAAAAATATTATTTAATAAAATAAGTTTTAAAGAATGATCTGCTGAATAAAACCAACCTTCTGGATGACTAATTCTCAACGATGTCTCATTAGCTGCCTTTATTTATTGAAATAATATTTAAAGAAATATTAAAGATAACGGTAATTATTTAAGAAATATCCTTTGAAAAGAGCCAAATCTTCCTGGAGGATAATGGGCTCAATGGTGTTTACTTAGTTATCAAATGTAAAAATGATGTTAGGACATTATTTACTGGGTTGAAAACTAAAAAAACCGTTCTCGGTGTAAAATACTCTTCAGCAACAAGCACGTGGGCCTAGCCTATTAGCAGTTAAGCTAACAAAGGAGGCTGCATAGATTTAGCATCCAGAATCAAAACACATGCTTAAAATACCGTCAATAAAAGGGTTAAAATGCATAAAGCGCGGACGGCGCGTTATGAGCAAACACTCTGTGTTTAAAAAATCACCCTTTAAATAAAAGTTTGTCTTAACTTTAAAAACATAAAACACAGAACACAAAGCTGAAAAAAAATCACGTGTGCAAATAGCCTGCTAGCACTAGGTAGCAGTTTCACACAAACAAAACCAAACTTCATAAAAATGAAAACGTTAGATCATTTCATCCTAACTGTTATTCTGCCCAAACCTAACCTCTGGACCATGTTGAGGAAAATGATGTCCGGGGCAGCGAAGTTTGAAGAAACGTCACAAGTCAAAAAGTGGTTTAGCTTCGGCTAACCTGACCTCCGGGGTGCTGTGTGCTAGATACGGCTTCGTTCTGTCGTCGGACAAGACTGCACGTTACGGTGATGCCGGCGTCGTCCTTCTTTCAGGCAAGAAAACCGCTTCAGTCGGGTTGTAGAGACCGCGTCTCTGCTGGGGACTTTTCTGAACCAACGTGTGCGTCTGCAGGGCTCGGAGAGAACAAGTCAAAACAAAGCCGGTGCATGAATTCCCGTTCGTGAAATGAATACTCGGATACACAAACAGCAATTCATTCATTACTCAACTTTTGTATATGATCGGGGATCATATGAGGACTCTTGGATCCAGTTGAAGAGGTAAATTTTTTTTGCCAGCAAAAAGGACTTCAGCGCGCTGTGTCTGCTCCTGGTCCGATGGTCAACCGGCTTGGAGAGTCGGCTGTGGGAGAGGGGGTGCTTTTAACCAGCCAGTGGCATCATGGGAAGTCTGCTGCTACCCTTTCAGTTGCTGGAAGTCAGTTAAATGCAATTTATTTTGAAAACTCCAGAAGAGTTTGTACCGGAGTTTTAATGTTGAAATCCATGGCCTAGGGTTCCAACAGTTCAGTCAATGAAAACATTTGTTTTTTAAATTATTATCTAATGCCTGAGGAGTCTGTTTCTGTGACCGTCATTTGTTCAACAGAGTGGGTAATAAAAGGAAGACAAGACTTGCTTCATAAGGTTAGTGTTTAAATAATTTCTTTTTTCCTGATAGGCTGTAAACTCCTAATGTAAGAGGAATGGTTGATGTTGGCAGAGATTTGAGATTTCTGCTGTAGTACGATCCGATTCGATGTCGTATCAGGATTATTTGACCTCCTCCTCTTGCAATTTGGCTGACGCAGCAAATTTCTGTAGCTGGTGAGCAGTTCAGGCAGCCTGTCAAAGGTCCTGCTAGTTCATCCAATGCTAGCTTTCCAAAGTCTATTTGTATAGCCATTGTAGTGTCTCGAATGCCTGCATCTGGCTGCCAGATGGTCCTAAACAGGAATTTTAAATTATTCAGGCGTCCCACGGCAGATTTAAGTTGTCAAGTATAAGACAACTTGGCTGGCTGGTGCCTGCACCAGGGAACACCAGCAGACGGGTGTGGACTGCTGCTGCAGAAACACAAGAAGGTTACGTAACTCCCCATTCAAATTTAACTGATGCACAATTTAGGGCTGGTTCACGATTTCCCGCATGGCTAGAGCTATTTTTTCCTGCTCATCGTTCTCTGATCAGTCGCAGAATGTGTTGTGCTTTCACAGAGAGAAATGAGAATCATAAATTATTCACCTGATCCAGCTTTTATGTGCGAATGCTGAGCTTACAGCAGCACTGGCTCAACATAGAAGCAGCATTTAGGCCTTTTAATAGATACACAGTATCTGTTTATGCCACTCTCTAATGCAATACATTAAGTCAGCCTGTGTTAAACACAATTATGGAAATGACTGGAGTTTGACAGGAATGTGTGAAACGCTATAAATGCAAACAACGTCATAAATTTTCAGAAAGACATAACGTGCACCCTTTAATGTGCTACAATTACCATAGTGGCTATTAGTTATATTAGAGTGAAGCTTTACTGATGGCAGCGAGGTTGATTAGAGCCATAATTTCACAGGATAACTCCTGTCACTTTTACAGAGCCATTGACACTGAATACATACCATTACAAAATATCACTACGTTATATGTGGCCACATTAGAAATGATATATGATCTATATTTCAGCTTCTCCTCGTACCTCCCTCACTTGCCCTCAATTGAAATGTCCCCCACTTTGTCAAGGTTGAGATGATCTGCCCTGACTGACACAGACATATTCTCATGGCTGCTTATGTTTACAGTCAAATGCACTACTTTCAGACCATGTCTGTATGTATGTGCTTCTATTCATGATGAGATGAAGGAATGTACCTCTCATGGAGGGTGTCTGTGTGCTTCCCTTAGTGTGGATAGTGTCATCACCAAGAGAGCCCAGCATTAATCCAACCGGGTTGTCACCTTGATCTCTAGCTAGAGGCTCTACAGAAAAGCTCTCAAGCTTACCTCTTTTGTTAAGAGTCACTTACATTTTACAAATAGGCTAATTGTGCATCTTCAGACAAGAGATGCATCCCACCTGTAAGTGTTGCTTGCATTTTAAATTGGTGCTCGAGTATCTAAGGAGGCCTCTTCAGATGATGCAAATAAGCTACTCATGTGCTCTACACAGAAACCTGTCAGAGACCCTGGCACTGTAATTGGATACTTTAAAGTGTGTAATGATTGTGCTGTATTTTAAACAACCCTGGGCAAAAAATATTGAATGACGACTGCTGACTCTTTGATTTGTTTTATCTAGTACTCGCTAGCTTTGTAAGAAAGAAACACAGATGTGGACAAATATTTACAAAAGATGTGGAAACCTAAGAGAAGGTAAGTCCATCACCATGGAAGAGATCATTGAGGTTATTGTTATGGTGGCTTCTTCATGAGGGTGGGAATGCTCTCTCACCTGAAAACAGTTACTTCATCAAGCACCAGGGTTAGAGAGTAAATAGTTACAAGCAATGGAATAATTTAGTTACAAAATAAAATTACCTGAAATGCTTTACAGTTATTAAAGAAAACATTGAATTAAGTTACAGTTACTCCTAAAAATACTCAGAATTACAATTTTTGTAACATTTATTTATCTTCTTTGTAAGAAAAGATTGTGTGTTTATTATTTTTCACATTTCTAACACTTCTTTGCAGTCTAGATTGGAACTTAATGGATAAATGTGAGATTTCCAAGTGCAAGTGAACATACCATTGAGTTCTATGTAACTACATTGGACCTCTGTTATGCCACATCTGTGGCCGGTGTCGGAGCACAGTGGCATGGTGAAGAACTGAACAGTGCTAGTGAATTTCCACAATGGTGATTTGACTAAAGGTTTACAGAAAAAATATTAGAGCTAACAATTGAGAGTTAGTTCCAAAAAAGTAAAGGTAGGTAGAAGATGTAAAGTCCCAACATCATTAACATGATGATATATATATATCCTATATTAATATGATGATGGTTAAATGGCAAAAAAGAAGCTAAGAGACAAAAATCCCAGAAATGTTTCAAAAGTACACATATAAACTGGTTGTAACGTCTTTAACTAAATGAAGTGATGTGTTAATGTTCTCAGGGTCAGCCAACAGCATTAGGGAAAGGGAAAAAAATCCAGGATCTTGATATACCAAGGATTCCTTTCTTGGGAAGAAGACTAAAACAGAACCAGAACCAAATACTGCTTGCAGGAACCAAATACTGAACACAAAGAACACAAAATAGCATCATTCTTCTACAGTGTGAGGTTTGAGAATATTAGATGTAAGAGTCACATTAGGCTATCTAAGGGAAGAAACTTGTGCCATCAGAAACTGAATTTGAATTGCTCAGACTGAATCTGTATTTGTGTAATTTGAAATTAAATGCATTGGTTTGAAAATGAATTTCACTAAACTGAAACTGAATACAATGGTTTAAAACTGAATTAGTTTGCTTTGAAAATTGCTTTGCTTTTTATAGAATATTCAGTTATATTACTTTTACTTTCAGGTCTGAAATTCAATTTCAGTTCCAAAATTCAGTTTTTTGTGTCACACATCCGGGTTCTTGAAGCCACAGATTAATCAAACCCAGATTTACTGATTCACGGATGTCATTCACTATTGCTGTGTCCAAATTAAGGTCTGCATTCTTTTGAAGAACGCATTTGTAGGCCGATAACGTCCTGGATGAGGCGATGAATGCTGTCCAATCTCCAAGGTTCCAACAAATACGTCCCTCTTATCCCCAGATTTCAAGGATGGGTCCGGTGTATCCTCCGTGGCCCACTCTATCCCATGATTCATTGTGGGTCGAAGTGGATTTTTCAAACGGAAGTAGGAAAGGCCGGAGAAGACAGAAAAGTTGTGAATAAAATTGGATATATTGCTCATTCTGTGAAACAACTGAACTTTTACAATGTTTTTAGACGAGAATGTAGTTGTGTAAACCTAAAATATCAAATCAATTTATCAAGCTATCGCTTAATTGCACAAATGCGCCGATGTGTTCGTCCGCTGCCCCAGCAGCCGGCTCGCCTCGCCAGCTGTCAGCTGACTGGGTGGTTGAGGTGCCTAAACCCCGAGAGAACAGCTGACTCCCCGCACATTGTTTTCAAACTCCCGCTGGGTTTCCCCAATGGGTGGAAGTTAGACAGATATAATTCAGTCAAATGAAATCTAATATTAATGTTTGGTTTATTTATTATAATAATAATAATAATAATAATTATTATTATTATTATGATCTGCAAATAAACAAATTTAAACTGAGTTCCTAAAGTTAATATGTTAGTGTTTAAGTTGTTAAATTAAACAAATGGTATTTGTCATCAATGTATTTTATCTAGTGTTAGATTTTTATATCTATGGACACAAAAAATATTTTCAACATTTTAAATGGCTGAATGATGAACAAGATCATAAAACAAAAACATTTTAAAACAAAATAGCATTATAATCAATCAGCAATATTTAAAAGGGTAAATAAAACCGTGTAGTTATTTACAGCAGAGACAACAATTTTAACTTTCAGGCTCCATTTGTTCGGCTTCACAGGTCTGCGCTTCACGCTAACACGGTTGCTAGGCAACAGAAGTTACGCTGAGGTAAGGGCAAGAGAAACGCAGACCGACGTAACACCGGCGGCACACTATGCTAATCTGGCATCTTTAGCTAATAGCTACAGGTAGCATAAGTGTTGCTGTTAGACCATCATTTGTTTGCATGACGCTTCTTATAGATGCTCATTTAACTTGGTGATTGACATCCGCTAAGCTCATGTATGCTGTACTGCTCCAGCTCAACATGCCGTAAAGGAAGTTTAACCTGATGTGAAACGTAAATCAATAAATCTGTGTTTGATTAATCTGTGGCTATCCTCAAGGACCCGGATGTGTGACACAAAAACTTAATTTTGGAACTGAAATTGAATTACAGACTTGAAAGTGAAAGTAATCAAACTGAATTTTTAATACAACGAAATACATTTTAAAAACAAATGAATTCAGTTTCAAACCATAAAATTCAGTTTCAGTTTAGTAAAATTCCTTTTCAAACCAATGCATTTAATTTCAAATTACACAAATACAAATTCAATCAGAGCAATTCAAATTCAGTTTCTAATGGCACAAGTTTCTTCCCATATCTATCTCATTCAAGGCCAGATCAAGGCTGTTGATTAGTGGACAAGTTGAGAGCGCTGCTGCTTTGCAGCCATAAGGTCCCTGGTTCAAAGCTGGGGTCTTTCTGCATATACAGGGGTTGGACAATGAAACTGAAACACCTGGTTTTAGAGCACAATCATTTATTAGTATGGTGTAGGGCCTCCTTTTGCGGCCAATACAGCGTCAATTCGTCTTGGGAATGACATATACAAGTCCTGCACAGTGGTCAGAGGGATTTTAAGCCATTCTTCTTGCAGGATAGTGGCCAGGTCACTACGTGATACTGGTGGAGGAAAACGTTTCCTGACTCGCTCGTCCAAAACACCCCAAAGTGACTCAATAATATTTAGATCTGGTGACTGTGCAGGCCATGGGAGATGTTCAACTTCACTTTCATGTTCATCAAACCAATCTTTCACCAGTCTTGCTGTGTGTATTGGTGCATTGTCATCCTGATACATGGCACCGCCTTCAGGATACAATGTTTGAACCACTGGATGCACATGGTCCTCAAGAATGGTTCGGTAGTCATTGGCAGTGACGCGCCCCATCTAGCACAAGTATTGGGCCAAGGGAATGCCATGATATGGCAGCCCAAACCATCACTGATTCACCCCATGCTTCACTCTGGGCATGCAACAGTCTGGGTGGTACGCTTTTTTTGGGGCTTCTCCACACCGTAACTCTCCCGGATGTGGGGAAAAACAGTAAAGGTGGACTCATCATAGAACAATACATGTTTCACATTGTCTACAGCCCAAGATTTGCGCTCCTTGCACCATTGAAACCGACGTTTGGCATTGGCATGAGTGACCAAAGGTTTGGCTAGCAGCCCGGCCGTGTATATTGACCCTGTGGAGCTCCCGACGGACAGTTCTGGTGGAAACAGGAGAGTTGAGGTGCACATTTAATTCTGCCGTGATTTGGGCAGCCGTGGTTTTATGTTTTTGGATACATCGGGTTAGCACCCGAACATCCCTTTCAGACAGCTTCCTCTTGCGTCCACAGTTAATCTTGTTGGATGTGGTTCGTCCTTCTTGGTGGTATGCTGACATTACCCTGGATACCGTGGCTCTTGATACATCACAAAGACTTGCTGTCTTGGTCACAGATGCGCCAGCAAGACGTGCACCAACAATTTGTCCTCTTTTGAACTCTGGTAAGTCACCCATAATGTTGTGTGCATTTCAATATTTTGAGCAAAACTGTGCTCTTACCCTGCTAATTGAACCTTGACACTCTGCTCTTACTGGTGCAATGTGCAATCAATGAAGACTGGCTACCAGGCTGGTCCAATTTAGCCATGAAACCTCCCACACTAAAATGACAGGTGTTTCAGTTTCATTGTCCAACCCCTGTAGTTTGCATGTTCTCCCTGTGGATGTGTGGCCTCTCTCAGGGTACTCTTGCTTCCTCCACAGTGTAAAAGCATGCACGTTAGGTTAACTACTCTCTCTAAATTGCTTGTAGAGGTGAGTGTGTGTGGTTGTTCGTCTTACCCCAGGTCGGCTTCTTATAAATAAAAAACAACATAACAAAATCTCTTTTAAATAGATCTGTGAAAAGAACAGATCAACTAGAACTTGCCCCATGGTCTTTTCATCACGAGCAGCTTTCATTTACAGCGCTGCCCACCTATAATAGATCCAAATTAAAAGTTAGTACAAAGTAAATAAGTGTAGTTAGCTACAAAACTTGGTAATTGTAATTGCTTCACTACTAGTACATTTTATATGGAGTAACTTGTAACTGTAACCAGTGTTGAGAATCCACCCCAGCCACAAGGAAAACAAGGACTGAACTGCAGAAGAAAAGAGACTGGTAAAGACACTGAATCCCAGAAGGCACAGCATTAGCCCATTTTCATTATGAGCTTCTAGGAAGGAGGGATTGCCACACAGCTGAGTTTATCGCGACGTCATAAAGGTAGAAAAATTTGCCAAGAACAGCATCCTCTCTCTTTCTGCAGCTCTCCACCTGCATTGTGGGGGGCACACATGTGAACGTCTTGAGCTTGCTGGTCAAGTGAAAGACTCTGAACCATTGAATAAAAAGCTTTATGGTCACTGTCTGGGTATCCAGATGTCTTCAAGGGCAGAAAACTGAGACTTACTGTGTGCAGACCCTGCCCTGCATAATCTAAGCATAGTTTCATATAGAAGAGAGTGGTTTTTCCCACTGCCTGAAGAAGACGGCATTAAAACCATAGCTTTGTACACTTAAAGAGTGTGCTAGTACTGGGCAATCGTCCACGCCAGCCGTTAGATAGAAAGCAGTTGCCACCTTCACTGGCCAATAGGACATGCTGAACCTAATGAGCTCCTCTGTCCATCAAAACAATCACAGAAAGAGGTTGTGTCCGAGTAGTATAATTAATTAATTAATGAGGATAAAACAATTAAAATTTTGTTTATTTCATTGTGTTTTGCTTTGTTGTGCTTGAAATTGTTCTTGCTGGAGCATTATCCGAGATGCTCGCCCGAGACTATCAGCGCTATTGCTGTTTTAGAAAGTTGATTCTGGTAGAAAGGAATTTACTCCTGCAACTTGAGCTTGCTCTGTTTTTTGTGTGTTTGGTCTTCCTCTCCTCTCACCAAAGTGCATAAATAAATGTTAAAACTGGCCAGACGGTTTATCCTGGTAATGCCAAAGACTTGCTAATGCGAATCCTAAAGTCACTAACTCCGGATGTCACATCTGTCTGTCTGCCATCTTGTGAGACTATAAACATGTTTAATGGTGTTATCCATTTTTATAGGCTCACCATGGCTGATTAACACAACATTAAGAATAAATTGTCCATTAAAGTTTTATTTTCCCTTCCACTTTGCATTGTTGACTGGTTGTTTGAAAACCTAGGAATGGTTGTTTGTTGATAGCTTTTAGAGCTTATTAGCACTCATTCCCATTCCTCACTATACACATTAGTTTCTGGAAAAATACACTGAACTGTGATTTAACTGCATTATTATTTTTTAGTTATTAGTGTTTTAATTTTAGTCTTCTTTGCCATTTTTTATTATTATTCCTCCGTAGTTTTAAGAATTTATTAGTTTCCTTAGGCACCAGCATCCCCGCAATCTTACATGGGCAAGCGGTTTTAAACAATAGATGGATAGATGCTAAATTCTTTTATTCTTTGTAAACTTGTTTAAATCAAGTACTAAAAATTTAGTCCCTTGACCAAGGTGTCCCTGTGTTTATCCTGCAGAGATGATGATTACAGTTTAAAAGTCAAGTTTGACTTATATATCACCAATTACCAACAGGGTTCATTTCAAGGTTTCTTACAACCACGCTGAATTCTACTTTATAAAATCAAATTAATCCAAATGAATTATATTCAGTTTAATCAATTCAAACACATTCAGAATCAGATTTTTATCTAATGACATAAGGAATCTATCCAATAATAATGCAACAGGGTCACAATTGACTGAGTATACTGATCTATTAATAGAGAAAAATCTTCAAAACCAGTAGATTAAATCTTTGAATCTGAGCAAACACAGATTTATACAAGCTCTCTTTTTTTAACAGGAGGGAACCTCCAGCAGAACCAGGCTCAGTGTAAGGGGCCCTCTGCCTGTACCAGCTGGAGGCTGAAAGTACATGAAAGGAACTACTTCTTCTCCCAGTATACTAACCCAATAGGGAAATAATCAGAAACAGGCTTGTTTTCTTTACACACCAAACTAAAGTTCCAGTATGAGTAGGATCTTGTCCAATACTGATTCCTCACTGAACATCACTGTCATCTTAAAATCTGCCTGTCTTTGTTGGTCTATTTGCTTGTTTCCCTCTTTTAAATATTGTTGTTTTGTTAATACTTGCTCCAAATTCTGCACAGCAACAGGGAACATCAACCCTCTTTGCTAAACGACCACCAGGAAGCAGTTTTGAAATCCCTTCCATCGTCAGCTAGCTGTGCCAGCTCATGCATGGACGTCCTTTAATTGTGTACTTACAATTGAATACAGTTAAATGTATTTACATTCTGCAAGTATTGTTACACCGCAGTTTGGTAGCGGTGAACACTAATGACAAAAGTATAGAGAACGCAGCCAACCTGTCACTCTCCCAGACATAAAAGTATGCTCTGATTGTTTGACCATATGCTTTTGGGTATCTCAGCCTTTCTGTGTAGGGCATGTTCTCCCCAAGCTTGTGTTTTCCTTGAACACTTCTCCCGACATCAAAATATGTGCATGCTATGCTTATTGGTTATTCTGAATTGACCTTTGAGAGTGCATGGATGCAAAGGTTGTTTGTCTCATTTGTCTCTGCGCTGGCCCTGTGATAGACTGGTTAGCTGTCCAGTGTGTATGTTGAATTAAAAGGTCAATTCTTTAGTCCCTAGTGCATGTGTTTTAGCCTGGTATTGGAACCACAATTGCCCCAGATGCCATCGTATATGTGGGTCTGTGTTTCAACATTAAACAGCCCAAAAGAATCTTTGAATATCCATCAGTTCTTCCTTGTAAGAATTTATAATTCAGATATCATGAATGACATTCTTCCTTTCCGCAATGAACATTTCAGCTGTCTTAATCATCATTTTATTAATAACAATCACATTTTTTATTCATGCCTTTTGGATTTGCAGCTGCACCTATCTACAAATACGTTCTTCCTCTCTAGAATAAAGATTGTGGAAAGCTAAAATTGAATTTTTACTTAGAGAAACTTTCATTTCATATGTCTATAATTCAAAGGGAAATAAGAGCTATAGTGTGTCTTTTCGATAAAATGTTAAAACAGCTTGCCGTACAGGTTTGCTGCTCATACTGGACACCTTCTTGGGTTAGAGCCCCAGAGTAGATCCCAGATATGCATAGGTTTAGACTTCTAGAGGACATAAAGACCACTGTAGGCTATGAAGAGAAATGAATCGTAAAAGTTTAAAATCAATGCTAAAATGAATAGGAAGCCAGTGTAAAGAATATAAAACTTGATTTGGAATCTGTGTGATTAAATTGTATTGACTTTTCTGTGCCTTGAGATGACTTTTTTCAATTGGTGCTATATAATGAAACTGAACTAAGTTAAATTAAATCAGCTGACTCATTTTAATGTGGAAGTGTGGCTTTGCTCCAAGCTCCCACTGATTGACAGATGTACTATCTCTGTCTAGCCTTAGATTCAATTATCAATTCTGTTTCCTTGTGCAATATTTCTACCTTGACATGTTGGAGGGGTTTGGGTGGCAGGAGTATGGCCCTTGATCAAGTTCCAATGACAATTTGGGCTTGGTTGAAGAAAGGGACCAAGGGTCATCCAAAAGAACTTAAATGGAGTAAGACTGCAGGCAACAGGAAACCTTGCCCTGAAAGGATCTGTTTTGTTTTTCTTTCATCTTTGCACAATATTCCTGCACTTCGGTACTCTACAAGTATTCACACACACACACACACACACACACATTTATTGTGAAACAATAAACTGGGTCCTTATAGAAAAAAAACAAACTACTAAATCTGAAAAAAAACTCAAAGTGACCACTACAATTTAGAGAAAATGATGTGGTGCAAAATTCTCTCATGAATAGTTGCATATAATATGGACACTGTTCATAAGAGGATAACGTCACCATTTAGTAGAGAATAAGGTTTGTCCATGTAGTCCTTTAATAATCTGATGAACTGTCCAGGGTTTACCACTCCACTGTCCAATGATGACTGGAGATAGTTTTTTTACCACTTTAAATTTTACTTCATGTGTAGAAGCTGATTTATACATACATGATTTGATTCATTAGCTGGAGCAGCATACAGCCAGTGTTGCCATGTCCACTTTTTATAAACGGCTTTGGGCTTGTTTTTCTCTAAAGTCGCTTGCAAATCTTGCGGTTTGCGGTTTTATGGGCTTGTTTTGGAACGTGAGGTTGCTTACTTGGGGTTGGCTTTTTTTCTAAATGAAAGCCCTTGATTATCTCCCAGTTCCCCACAATAAGCAACCACGAGTTTGTAACATTTCTTGGTTATTGCGCCCGCCTGAGTTTACTCAAACACACCCATGCCAGAGCCCAGAGTGACAGGGAGAGACAGCGTGAGAATGAGCTGCAGTAAGTGGGCAAAATAAGGGAAGAATATAATAAATAGAGGGAGAAAGAGAGGGCACTGAAAAATTGGATCCAGCCTCAGATGGGAGATGTCTCGAAGGCATTCTGCCAATTCTGCAAGTGTGATTTCGCTGTTACATATCCAAAATGCAATTTTCTTTTGATAAGAGTTTAAAAGTTGTTCAAAGAATGGAAGTTATTTAAATGTTGTATGGTAAAAGCCAGTTAGTCATTTTCTACTGCTTATTCCATAGTGGGTCACAGGGAAGCTGGTGTCTATCTCCAGCAGACTATGGGCGAGCTACACCCTGGACAGGTCGCCAGTGCATCAAAGGGCAACACACAAACAACCATGCACACACTCATTCATACAGCTAAGGGCAATTTAGAGAGACCAATTAACCTAACGTTCATGTCTTTAGACTGTGGGAAGAAGCCAGAGTGCCCGGTGAGAACCCATGCATGAACAGGGAGAACATGCAAACTTCATGCAGAAAGACCCCCGGCCAGGAGTCAAAGCCAGGAACTTCTTGATGCAAGGCAAAAGTGCTACCAACTGCGCCACCGTGCAGGACCTGTACGGTAAAAGGCTTTACCATAATTTTGCTGTTGCCTATGTTTAATGCCATCATAAATGTATACCTCTGTACTCTTTACAAGTGGCCTCTGTTTTAAACAGTGTGGTGGGTTGCCCGTTTTCTTTTTTTGGCCTGTTTTTATAGAGCTGGTTTCTTGTTTCCCTTGCAAGATCTGGCAACACTGCATACAGCAGTCAGTTTTGCTTGTAATGAAACACACATTTATCAACCCCATTTATCCGTCATACTGTCAGGATCTGAAGGTGTTTGAGTTTTGATTTGGGTTTTCTCTGATCATAATTGTTTCTTTTTTAGTTCATTTGTTTAGGTTTACATCTTTTAGTTTATGTTCTGTTACATTTGTGAGATTCTCATTTGGTTAGATTGTTTTGGAGCTAAATTGGGGCCATAAAGTTTGTTCAAACGAAAAAAATTTGAACCTGAAAAAAAAAAAGTTTGTTCAAACGAAAAAAATTTGAACCTGAAAAAAAAAAGTTTGTTCAAACAAAAAAATTTGAACCTGAACAATAAAAGTTTGTTCAACAGAAACACATTTGAACCTGAAAAATAAAAGTTTGCTCAAAGGAAAAACATTTGAACCTGAAAAATTATTTTGAACCTGCCCCAAGAAAATGTGAAAACTGGAAAAAAAGTTTTGCAACTGAAAAAAAAAACAGATGTGAAACTGCAAAAAAAAAAGTTCAAAAACTACTTTTCAGATTCAAGTTTTTTTTTCGAACTTGCAGATTTTTTTTTCGGATTCAAACTTTTGGCCCTGTTTTGGCGTGGGGGGCGGGGCCTCAGATCACGGGGGTGCGGAATCATGACTGACAGCTCAACACAGCGGCTGAACAACATATTCCCAGCTGTTGCATTCAGGGACCGTGGGAACTGGGATTATCTGTAATACATCATCGATATTCCATATATATGTGATTGGTTTTGAAAGATAACATGCTTCACCGATAGAAGCAGCTTACTTGAATACACGGCGCGCATCTCAGAGGAGAAAATATGATCTTGACAGATTTGCATAGCATTTTAAGTCCGTGTAGGAGATTTCCCATGCTCTCAAAATAAAGCAAAAAAAACGCCAGACTAAGCGACGGTATGAAACCAGATGCAAAACGAGCCGGTATTTTCCGAATATCCTTGCATTATTAAGCCTGGACTTGTTTTCACATGGACTGGACTCGGGTTTCGGTTTCTGGTGCATTTTTGATCTGTTTGGTCTTCATTTAGTGAAGTGACTCACAGCCAGGGGCAAACTGGCATACGGGCAACCGGGGAAATCCCCGGTGGACCGCTGGCTTAGTGGGACCATGGTTCACCTTAGCCATTGAAGTGAACCACCGTTTGTGTCTGGCATCCAGCAGAGAGGTGCGCAGTGCATCTCTCTTCTATATATATATATATATATATATACCAGTGGCGATTGCTCTAAGACTGCAAGGGAAGCTCAGCTTCCCCTAAAACGTCAAAAAATAAGTGATCAAATATATACTGTTGTGTGTACATGTCATTGACTAAATATGCGCTACAACGCGCTCAACTTTTGTTCAGAATCAGCTTCTTATCACTGGTAACGACGCGGCTTTCCTCTCACTCATTCCCGCAGCTTCACAATGTTTTAAACAGTGAGTTCAATAGCGAAGCAAAAATGCTGGGCTTTGTCCCGCCCATCGGACGCTCAGCGTCTCCGGGGGACTATGGGGCAGCGGGCTGGCCTCGGCTGGCCGGACGCTCAGCTTCTGCATGATGATTGGATGATCTGTTTCAGGCTGAATCCCTTTTTGATTGACAGCGAAATGAGCGAATCAGCGATCTTGAAATTGAGCTTCCCCTCCTTGAAAGACCAGCATCCGCCACTGGTGTACTGGTGTGTGTGTGTGTGTGTGTATATATATATATATATATATATATATATATATATATATAATATATATATATATATATATATTGTATTCACGTAAGCTGCCTCTATCGGTGAAGCACGAGGCTGTTATCTTTCAAACCAATCACATATATATAGAATATCGATGATGTATTATAGGCTGTTTATGGAAGAAGGTGGAAGTCTGGAGAAGGTGAGTAACAGTCGGAGGTTGACAGGGTTGGGGTGTCTGAGAGGCTTGTGCTGGCTGAGCATCTGTTTTGTCTTCCTCCAGTGTGAGACTGATGGGAGCCCCACAGTAGGCTGAAGGTGGACAGGCAGGTGAGGGATGGGTTGCTGAGCCACAGGGTAGCTAGACGGTATGAGAGTTGAGGAGCACCAGATGCCGAGGTAGGAACCTGACGCTGGCTGTAGGGACAGGATCCTGGAAACAAGGAGGTAAAGATCCTGATGTCCCTGATGAGCTACAGCTGTGGGGCCTGCCAGTCGCACCCTGCTGGAGAACAGTGAGAAGACAACAGGGAAGCAGCACACAAACCTGTGCACAGCTCAGAGCGGAACAGAATGTGGGGGAAAAAGATGTCTGCACAAAACAGATTAATGCAGCGGGACGGCAGACAGACACCAATCCGATTCCAAGCCATTTCTCGTGAGCCATTTCAAATACGCTTTTTATTTAAATTCTTTATGCAATAAACCAAAGAAAAAACACCATGACTGAACTTAATTTTGTGGCATGTTTTAAAGTAAACGCAACTGAACATTACAGCCTCCAGCGAACATGAAACTATTATGGAGCCTGTAAAGGGACATTGAAGGAAAAAAAAAATTAAAAACCTGAAAGAATCTGGTGGCACCTGAAAGTTTTTTTATTAATAATTTTTCCTTTCATGTCTCTTTCAGTGTCCTTTCTGGGATTCCAGAAACACCGATCTGTCTGCCTCTCTGCCTCATGTGGGTCAGAGGAGTGTGGGGCTGCAGTCGTTTGGCCCTGGTCTCCACATTGCATGACGGCAAAGTGGAGTAGGAGGAAGAGGGATGGGCAACGCGGGGTCTTGTGCACTTCAAGGGCCGGTGCAGGGTCTTCATCATTTGAATAGAGCTGTGTGCACCACTTTTGAACCTGTTATCAATTAAACACGCAATGTTATTAGATCACCAGCAACACACCCACTAATAGCATGTGCTATTATTTTTTTGCACAAGCAATTTAGTAATGCTTATTTTGGATCTTAGTAGATCAGGCCCTAAATACATTAAAATAGAGGAGAATGTAGCAAAAGCCAATCTGCCTTCAACAAAAAGCGGCAAAAAAGTCATATTGTTTCACAGAGCCTTTATTATGTTGATCATCTTATCAGTGATTCTATTATTATTTAATTAGTGTTTGGGAAAGCAAAGGACACTGACATTTTGGATGTTTACATAAATCTTAAACAGTAAGACAGCAATAAAAAATAATTGAGTGTTTCCTAGTTATTAGTAGAATTGTGTCTTTTCCTCTCATTCAGTTTTTTCTAAGATAGGAGATAAAAATGAAAAGCACTGCAGCTCATATCCTTAAGATTTTGGATGATGAACCCAACTCTCATTAGGGCTGCTATTAAGATACTGACGGTTCATTTCACTCTGCTTGTAGCCTTTCTAAGCAAGAGAGACCAAACCCCAGAGATTACCCAATAAAAAAAAAAGTTTTCCTACAAAAGAAACAGGGAAATAAATAAAATACAAGAACAAACATAGAAGCCTTTTAACAACCATTACCATGCTTCCCTACAGTCCGCATACCATGGGTACACTAAACCATGTTTAACACCTCAGTAAAGTTACAGTGCAGGAAAGAAACCCTGAGTTCATGTTTTTTTTTTTTTTACCGACGCAATAAAAATGCCTGGGTGAGCTCTCTGTAGTCAGTTTGAACGTGTCAATAAGCTGATGGTATTGTATGACCAGCATCCTGAGAAACACTGCAAGTGGATACACTTTGATTGTAAATAGTTCCATACTGTAGATATGTTTGCATGCTCCATCGGTTTACTCTAAGCATCGTGTTTGAACGAATACACAGCCCAATTAAAGAGAGGTTCCGGGCAGCATGTGAGGAATGGCTGGCAGAGGATAATTACAGATTTCTCCATCTTCTGAGCAAACAAGCTTTGGCCATGTCTACCCCACCTTACACCTGTATATTACCACATCCCATGAAGCATGGCCACAGAGTGCTCAGATGAAACAGAGGAATAGCTCAGTGTTGCTCGTTCACTCTCATCACACTCAATGCAGGGAGGTATTATTAACCATTGATAAATATATATTCTGTGTGTACTGAGCAGCAGTAAATACAGCTTCTTCTCATTATTATTGATCTTTTGAAGACTCACTGAAAGATGTGTACAAAGGTCTTCTGAAAGTAAATATGTGGACCTGATGCTTTTCAGTGTCAGTGAGTAATTACTGCCAAAAGAACCAGTACTATGAGCAAATCCATACTCAGGCATGCTGAAATGTAGTCATTAGTCTCATAGCATAATTGCCAAAGTCATTATTGAATGTTTTCAGAAAACAAGATAAAACACATTTTTCAGCAAGCACATTATATATTTTATTGATATTGTATTTGTAAGTCAAAGAATCCAGGTCCTCATCAACCTGTAAGACTACAACTTTATTGTAAGCAACAACCTTTTTATCAATGCTGTAAATATTTGCCTGATGAAAGGGCCAGCAATATCGATCAGGCTTTAATGAGGTAACATAAAATCTTCTCTACATTAAAGAAATCTTGAAAAACAATTTCCATTTAAGATGTGGTTACATGGGTGGTTTTCATTGAGTACTGGTTATGTCTTTTCGGAGTTCCCACTACAAGAAGCTCTGCTGTTTAAAATTCCTGGAGCTTTAAGTCATTGTGATCTCATAGTAAAGCAAACAGAAAGCCCATCGCTTGCTGCCCACATTGGTACATCACTAAGCAGTCTATCAGAACCATTTCAATATCATTGCAGGCAGGATTACAAATAATATAACTGCCTGCAATGTGTGGCAATGTGTTTTTTTCTCTTCATAGAAGCTACTGCTGGCCTGGTGTCCTTTTCAGCAATGAAACCTTCCTGGACAGGGTCATCGGCTGAGCTAATGCTGCCAACAACTTCATGTTCTCCATCTACAGATGAAACACTTGGTCATGTTTTTCAGTATTTAATCCTGTCTCTCTCCAAGACATAGTTATTGGCTGAGTTTTTACTGCAACGGTATGTGCTATGTCTATCATCCGAAAGACTTGTAAACTGACTTAGAGTTTATCTGATCAGTGCTTCTGTGTGGTTTTTGCGTGCGTGAGTATGCTCTGTTCTCTCAAACCCCCAGCTGGTCGTGGAAGATGGTCGCTCACACCGAGCCTGGTTCTGCTAGAGGTTCCTTCCAATTAAAGTGAAGTTTACCTTTCCACTGTCACTATATGCATGCTCGGTATGAGAGATTGCTGCAAAGTCAACGACACAATGCAAGTGACTGTCCAGTGTCACTACATGCTCACACAGGACTGAATGCTGCAAGTCACTGACTCGATGCAATCTACTGGGTTTCTCTAGATAGAAAATGTTTTCACCAATTTGAATAAGAAACTGAATTTGACTGCAGTGTTTATAAACTAGGATCAATTTGAATATATGTCATTGACTTCTGTCGATAAGATTGGATTGAATTAACTTTTTTTGTTGCACCGTGAGATGATATATGTTGAGAACTGACGGTCTATTAATAAACTGAACTGAATTGATTGGGCTTTGTACAGTCCTTTGAAAAAAATTCACTCCCCATAAATGTTTTCACACTTGGTCACATCTGAACCACAAACTTGAATATATTTTAATAAGATATTATGTGATAGATAAGTAGAAAATGATTTATGATTTTTAAAACTTTTTACTAAAAGAAATATGACAATAATGTGCATTTGAATTTAGTCCCTTTTACTCTGATACTCCTACAAAAAAAATCTTGTGCAACCAACGGACTTCAGAAGTCACCTAACGGGTTCAAAGCGCCCAACTGTTTAATTTAATTTTAGTATAAATGCAGCTGCTTGGTAAAGCCTCAGAGGTTTCTTAGAGAACATCAGATAAAAACAGCATCAAGATCAAGGAACACAGCAGACAGGTCAGGGAGAAAGTTGGGGAGAAGGTTAAAGCAGGGTGAGGTATGAATCAGCTGCAAACCTGCCAAAAACATTGCCACCTAAAGTAGCTGGGCAAGTAGAGCATTAATCAGAGTGGCAGCACCATGAGAGCACCATGGTTACTCTGGAAGAGTTTGACAGCTCAGGTGGGAGAATCTGTCGACTGGACAACTAGTCACATACACCTTTATGAAAGAGTGGCAAGGTTTCACTGTAAAGCTGTGTAGAATTGTGGACCTGTGGAGGTCCACAATTCTCTTCCTGATATCTTGGCTGACACCTTTTGATTTTTTCATGGTCACACAAGGAAACAGTGAGTTTCAGGTGCATAAAATACATCCACAGGTGTAGCCCCATTAAGTAAAATGTTTGCAGTTCAGTAGCTTATGAATTTAGTAAGTTTTATGAAAAGAAGCTCAGATGATGTCACGGAGTCAGCATCTGCCATTTTGGACTTTGTTTTGGTTTTATGTTTGTTTACTTTCTCAGTTACATGTTTCTATTTCTTTGGGTTTAGTAGTTATGTTTGTTTATTCCTTCTGTTTCCTGATGATTTTGTTCTCTCTCCTGCCTCCTAGTTTTAGTAAGTTCTTTCTCCCCTCGCCCATAGTTCCCTTGGTGGTTGCTTTCTCATTTATTTTTTACTTAGAATGGTTTTCTCCTCTGATTATTATCAATATTATTAGTACAGTTCTCTTTGCTTCTTTAGGTTTTCTAGTTTAGTTTCTCGCTTAGTGTTTCTGTGCTTGTTTACTGTTAGGTTATTTGTTCTTGCCGCATTCTTCTCGTTTATTAGTTCCCTTTCCCCTTTGGCCTAAGACGCCTTTTTGTTATTATTTACCCAGTTGCTTGCTCCCCTTATGATTAGTTGTTCTTTCCCAGCCTTGCTCTTTAGTATAGTTCTTCATGTCCCTGCTCTGTCTAGTTAGTGTTTCTTCTGGATTTAGTTTTGTGTTTTATGTTAGGGGTTTTATTTATATAGGTTTCCTTAGGTCTGTTTTCCATTAGTTTAGTTTTCCCCTCCAGTCTCTACATTCTCTAGCTCCCGTTCCCATAGTAACTAATTCCCTCAGTTCCCTTGACATGGTCTGCGCACCTGCAAACATTCACTCTGATTAACTGCCTCTCTCTTGCCCATTGTTTCATCATTCATTTCCCCGGTATTTATACTGACCTGTTCCCAGTGTTCCTTGTCGCCACGTCTGCAATGTTCCCGATTCTCAGCCAGTGTATCTCCTGCAATGTATCTGCTTTCCACGTCTCTCTGCATCCTGGTCCGACCTCAACATCAACCTTGACACACGGTTTATTAATCTGTGACATCATCTGAAGTTTCCCCTGATTATTTAAAGGAATCTTAGTGTATATCAATTTATGACTTTCAAGAAAGTAATAAAACGTCAAGAAAATTCTCTCTTTCATTCTTTTGGCATTTAGCAAATAGAAATAGTCAGTCAGTCATTTATTTTCTACCGCTTATTCCATAGTGGGTCGCGGGGGAGCTGGTGCCTATCTCCAGCAGTCTATGGGCGAGAGGCAGGGTACACTCTGGACAGGTCGCCAGTCCATCACAGGGCAACACACAAACAACCATCCACACATTCATTCACACACCTAAGGGCAATTTAGAGTGACCAATTAACCTAACAGACATGTCTTTGGACTGTGGGAGGAAGCCGGAGTACCCGGTGAGAACCCACGCATGCACGGGGAGAACATGCAAACTCCATGCAGAAAGACCCCTGCTGGGAATCAAACCCAGGACCTTCTTGCTGCAAGGCAACAGTGCTACCAACTGCGCCACCGTGCAGCCCCGCAAATAGAAATATTTTTTGTTAATCTAACTGAGCTAAAACAAGAATGTTTGATTTACTGTCAGACAGTGAAGCCTCTTACGTTCCCACACTGTTCAAAGATGTTTGCGGTTCTATAGTCAAGCCTATCAATTTCCTACATTTTTGTTGACAAATTCCTACATTTAAGGATAATTGCCCTGTGTTGGCCAAGCACTACAGAATGCTATGATATCCGTGTCTGTTATCTGGGCACAAGTACTGGACTCTTACAGCTGATATCAGAATCTTAGTAAATGTAGTGAATATATTAAAATAATTAAAAAATGAATACAAAAAATTAATGGGTTCACGATATGACCTCAGTACCACTGCATGTCAGTATAATACCACTAAGGGTTAAAAAAAGGTTAAAAAATGAGCAAGTCTGAATCAATTTTTAATCAATTACAAAATCAGAATACAGTGTTTGCTTCATTTGCTTAAAAGTTCACATTATTGCTGCTGCTTCACAGCCAGGTTGTGAACTGTGCTTCAAACTGCAAAAAGAATAAACCAAAGCAAGTGAAAAAGCATACAGAGTAGACAAAATAAATCACATAAAACTGCATTAAACTCAAACAGGCTGTTTATTAGCTGATTATTAGCTGATTATTAGCCCAAAAACTTTACAACAATAGAAGGAGTGCCAACAAAATCAGTCCATGGCTGAGTAGCCCACCCTTCCTGTTGAGATCAGGAAGATTATGAAAGCCAGATTCATGTGCAGACTTTGACTTTTTAAGAGTTTTCAGTAATTCGCCTCTATATATTTATTCTTTTGCTCTTGTTTCTTCTGTTTGCATTTTAAACCTCTACCTATGTTTGGTTATGATCCACCAGCAAGAAATACAAACATTTTAAATTCATGTTCTGGTGTTAAAATTGGAATCAAGATATCAGAAATCTAAAGTCTTTATCAAGGATAGCATAGGGAACGTTCCGTTACATCTGATTAACATGCAAATGTTGACAAAATTGAAACAAAAAATAATCATTTCAGTGACAGAAATGATTTCAGCCACCAACAGACAGAAAAAAAAATGTTTTTTCAAATTAGAGAAGCTTAGTGTTCGACTAGAAAGATATTTGCTCGAAGTCACAAATAAGGATTTCTATTGGGTGTCATTTTGATTTATGGAAGTCAAATACACATTAATAAGTTACGACTTTGGTGAGTTTGGGTTGCGAAGATCCTATCTTCCCTGTCCCCTGTCTTTCAATGAGGGATTTCAGCTCAATGACTTTAATAACATGCATGAATGACTGGACTTTTCTTTGAAGAAAGTTGTTGCAGCCTTTTTCCCCTTCCCTTCTATTTCTGCTGTTAGCCAGCAATCAATGGCCTATTGCCTTTTAATGCTTTCTCCCGGATCTTGCTGGAAGTCAGACACACTTTAAGGTATCTGCCTCAACTCACTCTGCTGCTGCTGCTTCATTTCTGCTCAAAAATGGGTACAAATAATAAAGATAATGTTCACTTTGTAATGATTTCCAATTTTCTTCTTACTTGTACCCTGTTATTAGTTAGATCAGTATGGCAGTGAAAATGAATTATCTTTTCACTTAGAGAGGACATTATCATGATTAATTTCAAGATTGAGTGGATGAAACTGGAGGATTGGTGCACTATGAGAAGTGAAATCAATTTGCTGTGATGTGAGGAGAACCAGGAAATGTGACGTACAAACAAGTACGAAATTACCCTCTCCATCTTTTCCTCTTATGGGAAGAGAGCATCATTTGGCAAGGTCTCTTTGTGGTAGAAGTGTGACCCTCTTTGGCCTTCCTGTGGGTGAGAAGAACTTGCAAATGAAATTATCTCTATTTACCAGCCATTATTTGAAAATCACGCACTTGTCTGGACATCGGGAAATCAATTTAAAGGCAAAGACAAGGACAAACAATTAATGCATTACTGCTTCTCTTGGGTTTTAATCTGTTAATTCTTTTCATTTTCAAAGAAAGAATTCAATTTATCTTATTGGTTATTTCACCTACTACTGGACTGCTGTGAAATCATTAAAATCACAAGGTTTGAACTCAGTCTGATGGAGCACTGCCTTGAGAGACATTGATGTTTTTGCATTTGGTTTCTGTCAGAGGAGCACCATGGATTGGTGGTTAGTACTGTTGATGCACTGGAAAAAGATTGTGGGTTCAAATCCCAACCAGAGAGTTTCTGTGTGACGTTTTCATGTTTGCATGTGTGGGTTTTCTTCAGCTAAACATACTCCACCATGCAGCCTTATTCATGTCAGACCTGTGGAAACCCTACCTCAGACTCAATGCAACACAAAGCAGTTCACCAAAATCTGGTGGAATGAAGTCTAACAACATCTAAATCTTACAGCTTCAGAGAAAACCAAATGCTGCACAAAATCCCACTTTAAACTCTATCATATCAAATTTAAATAAAAATTCCTGAAATCTTTAAAAGCTTTGTGAATGGGATTACTGCAGCCAAGTCCAGGTAGGTGTTCAGTTAAATAAGACAAACAAACAAGCCCTGTGTTGCTCACTAACAAGACGGCTCTAAGAGCAAACTCTTAGTAGCGCACGCCAACAGCCGACTGCAGTCTTGGTAAGACTAATTTTATGAGACTTCCATGCTTGCAGGGACTTCATTTTATTTAATGGGCACACAATGCAGCCATTATGTGAAGGAGGCGAGGACAGAGGCTCCTAAGACGGCCAGGTATAGAGAGACGTGAAGCTGTGTTTAAATTTAAATGCGTCAAGTGAATCAAAAACCTTCAGCATCTGGCTGCATTTCAGTGATATTGGAGACTATAAAGCTGAGTAGGTCATTGCAATAAAAGCATGCATCAGAGCAGGGTCAGGAACTAACCTGTGGTTCTGTCTTCAAGTGTTTATTTAAAAGTTTGATTAAGCAATTCTCTGTATAAGCGATTTTTATAAGAAAAAAAGGACATAGAATAAGGCTTCTATGTAAAAACTGAATTATTTTGTTCCAGCACACAAGCCTTTCATAGTTCACAATTCTCATTCTAATGCTACATAAATAGCGATATAGGAGCCATAAGAATCAGGAAGCTGAGCCAACAGAAACAGAGATTTCACCAACAAAAGACAAGATTTCACCTTGTTGTGACAACTGATCAGGCAGCAGAGGAATAGAATAAGTAATTGCATGTAGAAGTTGTTGTCATTAGTCTACCTTAATTTCAGCAAACATAATATTTCTGTTTATTATATCCGGTGTACAAATGCCCAAAGGGCCACTTTACAGCTAATGGTTGTATTTTCATTTTTGAAAAACTCTGATAAACTGTCATGCTAATTTTGCAGTTTAAAGACTTCTATGCATAAAGGCACCAGAAAGTCAACTGGTAAGCTTATTGTTGAATGACAGTGTTGTTTTAGATAACTGCTGAAATGTGTAGCATGGATTGCTGTAGAGGAGAGGAGAGTATTTTTAAAGTGGCTAAGGTGTGTTATTGGAGTGTCAGGTTCTGTGCCATGTCTGTTTTGTTTGGTGCTGTTGTTATTCTTAGCCTCTAGATGGCGTTGGAACTGAAGGAGAGGCGACAGGTGTTTCCTATTTCCCTGATGATCTGCTGAGGAGGATTTAAGGAGGAGGCTGCCAGCTACTCACTGCCAGAGTGTTGCCCTTTTGTGGTACAGCTCGAGCCACATTACCTTGCCTTGACCTTGCTAGCCTTTTTGAACCTGACCTTGCCTTCTGCATCGAACCCAGCCTGGATTATCATCTTTGAAAAGAAGCCATCTGGCTCCATGTACCCAGACCCAAGCCTACTGCTACTTCATTGGATCTAATCAGCTGGCAGCCCCCGGATTCCTTCGTTCCTTGGATCTAATCAGCAAACCCTGGCCACCCTCCTCCTTCCATTGCACCAACTACAGAAGCTCTTGGACCATCAATCATCCTGGCATACCAGTATTCACACACTCCAGTCCCACGGGTAAACAACCTCCTGGTCTCTCCTACCCCCTCTGGTGGATCTCACCTTCTATCCAGTAAGACAGAATTATCATTTAAGAATATTAGTGCAGAGTTTCCCCGTTCTTACCATTCTGTTTATTTTACAGTCTGTATCCCGGTTCCTGTTTCCTGCACATTTTTCCCTCACTGTAAATAAACTTCTTACCGTAATATCAGTCTCCTGAATTGCTTTCTGCATGTGGGTCAGATCAGTTCGAAACACTATGACAGAACACTCTGGCCAACCCGACCCAGCAGAAGCAATCAGGAGTACTCTCTCAGAACAACATCATCAAATCACGACTCATGATTCTTCCCTTTGTTCTCTTTTCGAACAGCAGAAACAAACTAACCAGCAAATTGAGCAACTCGCCTCCATGTTTCAGCACACCTTGAGCAACCTCACCACCCCGGCCCTAGAGGGCGCTTCTGCCTCCCCGGTCTCACAGCAACTCCCGCATTCGCGAGACGTCACTTCCCCCAATCCTGAGAAATTATCCGGGGAGAAAAGGGATTGTAAAGGTTTTCTCCTCCAATGTACTCTGGTCTTTAATCGCTCCCCACAGTCTTTTCCATATGACTCAGTGAAGATTTCTTTTGTTCTGGGATTACTTGCTGGTAAAGCCCTGAGAGAAACTTTCCTTTTTGATAAAGCTTATAGTTAGAGTGGCTTAGGTTATCCTGAGCTATCTTCCTTATTTTACCTCCGTCTTCTTCTCCCCTTGTTGGATGGAGTAAGGGGGAGTTAGGTTTAGCCTAAACCGGCTCAGTTATGGTTGAGGTGCAAACACACCCTCCATTTCTGCTACCTGTATGACCCCCTCTCTTTTCCAGTGGTTATGGTCAATCTGACAGAGAGAGGTATCCCAATCGTTGTGGTTTTTAGTAAAACAATGGCCATGAGTGGGCTCTAGATGGAGAAACTGTCTACTTTTAAGGCTAGGCTTAAAACTTTCCTTTTTGGTAAAGCTTATAGTTAGAGTGGCTTAGGTTATCCTGAGCTATCTCTGTAGTTATGCTGCTATAGGCTTAGGCTGCTGGAGGACATAATGACCACTTTCACCCTCTTCGCTACATTCTCCCACTACTCTCCAATTTTGCATTATTTGCTGTTATTTCAGCTTTTAACTTTGTTCTCTCTTTCTCTTCCTAGAAGCTACACCTGGCCTGACTCTGTATTTACCTGTAACACCTTTCTGGAGAGGGGAATCGTCCAAGCTTCTGCTGGCAACAACTTAATGCTCACCCTCTACCGATGATCCACATGGCCCTGTCTTTCAGTGTTTAACCCTTTCTCTCTCCTAGACATAGCTACTGACTGAGCTTTTACTGTAATTAATTATATGTGCTCTCTTCAGACTCTAAATTTGAAAACTGGCTCAGAGTTTATCTGTTCCTTCTTTCTAGGTGAAATGACTAAAGGAGCTACATCCATTAACATTTACCTTTTCCTTCCCATAGACAGTACTTCTGGATCAGTGCTTCTTTGTTCTCCTTGTGTCTCTGCTCTGTTCTCTCTAACCCCCAGTCGGTCGTGGCAGATGGCCGCTCACACTGAGCCTGGTTCTGCTGGAGGTTTCTTCCTGTTAAAAGGGAGTTTTTCCTCTCCACTGTCGCTACATGCATGTTCAGTATGAGGGATTGCTGCAAAGTCAACGCCAGTGACTGTCCACTGTCTCTACATGCTCATCCGGGAGGAGTGAATGCTGCAAGTCACTGACTGGATGCAATCTGCTGGGTTTCCTTAGACAAACTTTTTATCCAATTTGAATAAATAACAGAATCTGACTGCACTGTTCAATGATTCGGATTAATTGTAATGCATGTACCTGACTTTTGTGAAGTGCCTTGAGACGACATGTGTTGTGAGTTGGCGCTATATAAATAAGCTGAATTGAATTAGATGGGCGGAGGCGCGTTTTGCTAATTGTTTAGATTTTGGTTGTACATTTTCTGAATTTGAAGAGGAGTTTAGGCAGGTATTTTCCTGTGAAACTGATTTAACTGCCACAGCCCGAAAGTTATGGTCGATTAAACAGAGAAATCAGTCTGTGGCAGAGTTCTCTATTGATTTTTCGCACCCTAGCTGCAGCCTCCGGATGGAACGACTGTGCACTCTGAGCATCCTTTTGATGAGTTGGCTTTAATTGACGAACCCAACACCTTGAACGAGCTAATCAACCTAGCTGTCAGACTCGATCACCGTATGAGGGAAAGAAAGAGATCTCGGTTAGAACAGAGCACCTTTAGGACCCGATCCACTAGCCAAACCACTGAAACTGTCCGGCCCACGTCATTATCCCATAACACTGAAGTAGAGCCCATGCAGATTGGGCATACTCGTCATACCCCTGAGGAAAGACTGAGACGCTGTCAAACTACTACTGTGGCTCATCTGTGGCTCATCTGAGCATCTTCTTGCTGATTGCTCTATTTGTCCCACGGGATCAAAAGACCAGGTCCGTCAGTAAATGAGGGGAGACTGACGGGCCGTCTACCTACCCCCAGATTTAGCTTACCAGCCACAATAATTTCTCACCGACCTTTCCAGAACTTATCCGCCCTAATTGACTCAGGCACTGATCAAAACCTCATAGATCAGAGGTTAGTTTGTGAAGCACAGATCGAAACAGAGCCACTTCCAGCACCTCAGTTAGTGTCGTCATTAGACGGACAGAAGTTACCACGAATCACTCTTTGAACCAAACCTTTGGCATTAATCCTTTCAGGAAATCATAGGGAGGAGATTTCTTTTTTTGTGTTTCCTATTGCCTTAAACGCCATTGTTTTAGGTTTACCTTGGCTCAAAAAACACAATCCTCACATCAACTGGGCAGAAAACGGAGACAAATCCTGGTCCACTAACTGTCTTTCTTCTTGCCTCCATTCAGCAGTTGCCTCATTTCCTCCTGATTCAGCCCCAGCAGAAAATAAGATCTCTGATCTCTCCAACGTCCCTCCTGAGTATCATGATCTAAGGTTAGTTTTTAGTAAAACAAAGGCCTTATCTTTACCTCCGCATAGACCTTATGACTGTGCAATTGATTTGCTTCCCGGAGCCCCCCTTCCTTCCAGTAGGCTCTATAAGATCTCGGGACCTGAGGAAAAGTTATGGAGGATTATATTAATGAATCTTGGGGAAACTGGTTTAATCCGACCTTCATCATCCCCACTGGGGGCAGGTTTTTTCTTTTTTTGGGGAAAAAAGATGGTACTCCCCGCCGTATCGATTATGGGGGACTAAACCAAATCACGAAAAAAATAAATACCCTCTTCCACTCCTATCCTCGGCCCTTTCAAAACATGTTCACGGTTCTTCCATTTTCCCCAAAATTAGATCTCCCTAATGCCTACCATTAGTTAGGATCTGCCGGGGGGATGAATGGAAAAGACCGCCTTTTAAACCCCGTTGGGCAATTTTAAAACCCTGGTGATGCCTTTCGGACTGAGTAAACGCACTTGCGTTTTTCAATCATTGATCAACGATACCCCTTAGAGATTTTTGAATGTATTTGTCTTTGTCATTTTGATGAACTCCTGTTTTTTCCCCAAGGATAAAAAAGAGCACACCCGTCACGTCAGACTAGTTCTCAAAAGACTATTGGAAAAGACTGTTTGTAAAAGCTGAAAAGTGTGAGTTAAAAAAAAAACCTCTACCCCTTTTTTTAGGCTACATCCTGGAGGGTGGACAGGTTTTCTAGACCCTGAGAAAATCAAGGCAGTACTGGAGGGGCCTGTCCCCGGGGCCCCGCAAGCAGCTCAACCGACTTCTTGGCTTTTCGAACTTTTATAGAAGGTTCATTAAGAAATACAGCTTAATAGCTGCCCCCCTCACCCCTTTTGACCTCCACTAAAATTTTTTATCTGGACACCAGAGGCGATAAGGCTTTCAGACTTTAAAAAAAAGGTTTTCACAGACTCCCATACTGGGTTCACCCAGACTCTTCCCGGCAGTTTTACTGGAGGTAGACGCCTCTGAACCCGGGTTGGGGCTGTACTTTCCCCAACAGTCTGCCAAGGATGGGAAAACTCAACCCCTGCGCTTTCTTTTCTCGTCGGCTAACTAATACTGACGGGAATATGATGTGGGAGATAAAGAGCTACTTTCCCCTTAAATTAGCTCTCGAAGAATGGAGACATTGGCTTGAGGGTGCTAAACCCCCATCTTAGTATGGGACTGACCTAAAAAATCTGTCCTACCTGCAATCAGCTAAGAGACTGAACTCACGCTGGTCCTTTTTTCTCTCGATTTGATCTCTCCATCTCTTACAGGCCTGGGTCCAAGAACCTCAAACCAGACGCTCTTTCCTGCTTTTACTCACCTGACACCATCAATAAACAAGCAGAAAACCCATAATACCATCCCATTGGACTTTTTGGAGCCGTTGTTTGGGAGGTGGAAGAACTGGTAAAGCAAGCCCAACGCAATGAACCAGACCCAGGCACGGGTCCCCCAACAGGATTTTTGTTCCTTCATCTGCTAGGTTTAGGCTAATCCGCTGGTTTCACACAGCAAAGTTCTAAGGACACCCAGGGGTTAGCCGAACCATCTCACTTATTTCCAGGCGATATTGGTGGCCATCCCTGCACAGGGATGTAAAAGAGTATGTGCTGGCTTGTTCAATTTGTGCCAGGCAAAAATCGGGTAACCAGCCTCCCTATGGGTCACTCCAGCCTCTCAGCACTCCCAAACGCCCTTGGTCTCACATTGCCTTAGATTTTGTAACTGGACTACCTGTTTCCAAGGGTAATACGGTCATTCTCACGATAGTCGACCGTTTTTCTAAGTCCTGCCACCTTGTGCCATTAAGGAAACTACCATCAGCCTTCCAAACTGCCCAGCAGTTAGTTAAGCATGTTTTTCGCCTTCATGGCATACCACAAGACATTTTGTCTGATCGCGGTCCTCAATTCATATCTCGTGTTTGGAAACAGTTTTGTTTGGCTCTTGGAGCCAAGACCTCTCTGATGTCTGGATACCACCCACAATCAAATGGTCAAACCGAACGCATGAACCAACAGGTAGAGTCCATACTCAGATGCATGACCGCCACTGAACCCCTGGACTGGTGTACTTACCTCCCCTGGGTAGAATACACCGTTAACACCCAAATCTCATCTGCTACTGGCCTCTCACCTTTTGAGTTATCTTTGGGTTACCAACCTCCTCTGTTCCCCTCGGACGAAAAGGACATAGCCGTAGCATCTGTTCGTCACCACATACTACGGTGTAAACGAACGTGGAACAATGCTACCAGAGCCCTCCTTCGCACAGCTGACCAGAATAAGAGGTACGCTGATCGCAGGCGACGGCCTGCTCCGTCGTACGTTCCTGGCCAAAAAGTGTGGTTGTCCTCTCGGGACATCCTGTTAAAAGCCATGTCTAAGAAGCTTTCCCTCAATTCATTGGCCCCTACATTATCGACTCAGTCATCAGCCCCTCTGCTCTTTGTCTTCGCCCGCCTTCCGGGCTTTGCATCCATCCTGTGTTTCATGTGTCCCAGGTCAAGCCGGGTCAGTGTTTTCCTTTGCTGGCTGGCTGGTCACCAGGAGGTGATTGTGTTTGTGGATGAGGGCAAACAGGCAGGAGAGTGAAGGTTCTATAGGTAAAGTAATCCAGCCATAAGCGCTTGTAGATGATGGTAGGATTTCCAGGTGAGGATTGTCGATATGGTATGATCCAGGAAGTGACCTGAGGGTCTGAAGATCGGTAGGCAAAGGCTAAAGGAAACTTCCAGATTTGTGAATCCAGAACCTAGGGCAACAAAGGTAAGTGACCTAAAATGTCAGAAGGAATTACTAGTAGGATGCTTGGTTATTGCTACCAAGACAGTTCACTCTAATAATTGCTGAAGATGCCCACTGGTCCTCTTATACTGTGAGGTGATGAGCTGCTTGACTGCAGGTGGGTGAACAGCTCCTGAGGATTAACCCCATTCATGGAGGAGATCAGCAGCCCTGAAAGGGAAGAGGTAAGAGGAAGACGTGAGATAACATACTATGTGAAAGGATTATTTAATAGAAGAAATGAATGGTAAATGGCCTGCACTTGTATAGCGCTTTATCAAGTCCGAGGACCCCAAAGCGCTTTATACAACAATCAGTCATCCACCCATTCATACACACATTCACATACTGACAGTGGTAAGCTACATTGTAGTCAAAGCTGCCCTGGGGCAGACTGACAGAGGTGAAGCTGCCATATAAGCGGCGCCACCAGGTCCTCTAACCATCATCGGCAGGCAAGGCGGGTGAAGTGTCTTGCCGAAGGACTGAGACGAACGAAGCAGGGGTTCGAACCATCAACCCACTGGTTACAGGACAAACCCTTACCACCGAAAGCAGAAAATAGGGTGAACCATAGCCCTGTTAGGCATGAGTTGCTTAATTTTATTATAACTCAAAAAGTTTTAATTTTGAAACAATGTGCAAATGGCAACTGACCTTTAAAATCTAAATTCCTGTCGTCCAGTAGTGGATTGAGGCATTTGATGTCAGGTCAATGAGGTTAAAAATAAAACTTGGAAACTAGAAGGATTAACTTGCTTGTCTTGGATGCTGTCAGACATGCGAATGTTGAAATTATTCACATAAACTATGTATGTTTGTCCTTTATGTGAACTCAGCATGCAGACTGTGCGAGGCTGAGTTCTGTTATCTCCCTTAAAGGAATGCATACACCCCGAAACCAACTGTATCTTTGGGAAACCAACTGCTCCTTTTTACACTCTCACCTTTGTAACACACACACACACACTCAAACTGTTTGTGCTATAAAATAAAGGAGACAAGGTGTCTGCAGTGCAGAACTACAAAGAGCAGAGTGTGGCCTACCCTTGCTTGCAAGAAATTGAACAGATTCTGTGTCGTTCCTCTGAGCTTGACTATTTAATAAATATAATTTTAACTGGTCCTTCGCCGGATTGTTTAATAAGATTCTCTATCTTTTACAGCGACCTAAGGATCCCGGGGATCACCTGACGCCGAGGAAGCCTACTGGAGGTCCGCCCCAGGACGGTGGTCCAAAGACCCAGTGGGTGAATTCGCATCAGGCCGGTAGATTATTGCTTCACTCGACGCCTGGTGACTCTTGGGGTCCAAAGAGTCACTGAAGTCAGCTCAGAGGTGAGAAGTTGTGTTGTAATAAGTACTTAAAGTAGTCGCAGGTAGTGACCCGCCACAAAAGGGGTCGTTCGAGGCCTGTCCCCAACCCGAAGGCGCAGGGATGCGACCCTCTCATCCACTGGGGTAAACCCCAACACGAGCTGGGGGGCAACAAGCAAACCCACCCCAGCCTGCCGCCTCTCCCCGTGGGCCACACCAGAGTAGAAAAGAGCCCACGCTGTCCGTGGAGGTGAGTTCGACTATTTCTAGTCGATATCTCTCAACCTCCCACACAAGCTCAGGCTCCTTCCCCCCCAGCGAGGTGACATTCCACGTCCCTAGAGCCAGGCTAAGCATCCGGGGATCAGGCCGCCGAGGTCTCCACCTAACCCTAACCCTGCCTTTCAGTGTTTAACCCTATTTTTCTCCTAGACATAGCTACTGACTGAGCTTTTATTGTGACTAACTGTATGTGCTCTCTGATATACTCTAAACTTGATAACTGGCTCAGAGTTGATCAGTTTTTTCTTCCTAAATGAAACCACTAAAGGAGCTACAATCATTAACATTTACTATTCCTTCCCATAGAAAGTACTCCTGGATCAGTGCTTCTGTGTTTTTTTTCCTTCTCTGCTCTGCTCTCTCAAACCCCCAGTCGGTCATGGCAGATGGCCGCTCAGACTGAGCCCTGGTTCTGCTGGAGGTTTCTTCCTGTTAAAAGGGAGCTTTTCCTCTCCACTGTCACCACATGCATGCTCACTAGGAGGGATTGCTGCAAAGTCAACGCCAGTGACTGTCCACTGTCTCTACATTCTCATCCAGGAGGAGTGAATGCTACAAGTCTCTGACTGGATGCAATCTGCTGGGTTTCCCTAGATAGAACATTTTTTTAACCAATTTGAATAAATAACTGAATCTGACTGCACTGTTCGGTAGTTAGGATTAATTGGAATGTATGTACCTGACTTGAAATCTATATGATTCGATTGAAGCCCATTTTAAAGTAACCCACCTTTCACACAATGCAACAGGAAACAACACTCCAATTATTTTTACCTCTGCCTTCCTCCCTCCCTGTTGGACGGAGTAAGGGGGAGTCAGGTTTAGCCTAAACCGGCTCAGTTATGGTTGAGGTGCAAACACACCCTCCATTCAGCTACCTGTGCGACCCCTTTTCTTTTCCAATGGTTATAATCAGTCTGACAGAGAGAGGTACACTCAATCCTTGTGGTTTTTTGTATAACAATGGCCACCAGTGGGCTCTAGATGGATAAACTTTATCAGCTTATTGTTTTACTTAGTACCCCTACACATAGCCCATTCTAAAATGAGCAAACTCTAACACTCAGTAGTTTATTCTAACCTCCCAAACAACCCCGCACCATTTCAAACCCTTTGTGAAGTGCCTTGAGACGACATGTGTTGTGAATTGGCACTATATGAATAAAACTGAATTGAATTGAATATTTTCCGTTGTCTTTTTAATATAGGAACACTAAAGATTGAAGTTTTTTCCAACAATGCACGGTGGCACAGTTGCCTTGCAGTAAGAAGGTCCTGGGTTCGATTCCCGGCCGGGGTTCTTTCTGCATGGAGTTTGCATGTTCTCCCCGTGCATGCGTGGGTTCTCACCGGGTACTCTGGCTTCCTCCCACAGTCCAAAGACATGCCTGTTAGGTTAATTGGCCTCTCTAAATTGCCCTTAGGTGTATGAATGAGTGTGTGCATGGTTGTTTGTGTATTATCCTGCGATGGACTGGCGACCATAGACTCCTGGAGATAGGCACCAGCTTCCCTGCGACCCACTATGGAATAAGCGGTAGAAAATGACTGACTGACTGACATAATATAGTAGCCCAATCTATTGGCCAATAATAACTCAAATCAGAGGTAAAAAAAAAGTTATTGACTACATGGAAACAAATATTGCTTTCTACATTTTCAGTGCTCCGTTGTTTTAAAGTTTTGGGTTTACCTAAGCTTTCTTCTTAAAACAGTGAGGCTTTCATGAGGTGTTTCAGGTCTCAGCAATTTATTTTTAGCTTTATCACATTCAAGGTAAAATAGATTTTGGAGCAGGATAATGTGAAGATTTATTTTCACGTCACAAAAACCTGGCCTCTTAGCAAGACTGTGCAGTCTTTTAAGAAACATTGTACCTTTTCTTTATTTGTGTCTTCACTGGACATGCCCCTATCGCCAGTTTAGACTGCTATCACAAGATCAGCGAGGGCTGAAAAAATAATTCTTGACTCAAGCGGATTCTAAATATTTCGATGAGTTGTCATTCCAAAAAGCTTCAAGTAGTTCATATAATTTTGATCACAAATTCCTAATGCAAATTAACATTTACTTGATGCTTTTTAGTATGTAATCACCTATACCTATTCAATATTTTAAGTCAGTTGTGTCATTAATGAAAATGTTAATAAGATGGTGTAAAAAATTGTGAAAACAGTCTTGTTTTTGTCATTTTTCCAGGTGGAGCTCTTGCCGAGGGATTTCAAGCCAGAATGTTTGAGTTCCAAAACTTTGAGAGACGATTTGAAGTAAGTATGTATATAGTGCTTTATCAACTCAGAGGACCCCAAACGCCCTTTACATTCATTACATTCACACACTGACAGTAGTAGGTTACATTGTGGCAATAGACTGACAGAAGAGGGGCTGCCATACAATTGGCGCCACTGGACCCTCTGACCACCATCTGGAGACAAGGAGGGTGAAGGACACAAAGACGACTGGGGCATCGAACCAGCAACACATTGGTTAAAAGACGAAACCCCTACCATCCTGGCACCCCTACCGAGCCAACGTTGCCCCATAACTATCACATATCATGCTTCAACTGGGTTCTGCAAATCATTTATACCCACACATTCCTTAGTGATGGTGTACATAGAAGCTGGTTATAGATTTGTATTTTGTTTTAAGGCGAAACTAAGGAATACGCATTGACTCAAAAAGTTAGGGAAATTTCAGAATGAACTTAAAATACATTGTAACCTTTACCGGTAACCTTGATGTGACCTTCTTGCACATGTTCAATTGTTCAGTGTTATAATACTTATTGCACAACTTGCTGTTCTCTCAAAAAGAGCTAAAAGACAAAATTCACAACAGGTGTTTGTGCTATAATCAATCAATAATGTTCCTGGTTCAATCAGAATTGGTATTTAAACGGTCCTCCTAATCATGCTTTTCACATTTTGACATCATGAGACCAAGATAACACCTAACAATTCAGTTTGTCATTCCGAGGCTTCAAACAGGATGTTCGGTTGGGCGTTTGATATTAAATGGTTCCGATACCTTGTTTTGATTCCGGTTTCTATCAAGTCTCTATTCCGATTCTTTTAAGACAAATCTTCTTTACGCCTTTTAATTCTATGAACCTTTTACATTTTATGAACGTTACTAAACATTTTTCACAGGTCTATTTTCAACCAGTATATAAATTATTAAACCTATGAACTTAAATATAAATGTTATGAATTTTCACAGAGGTACACTTTATTTGTGTAAACCTCAAACACATTTACACATATCCATTGGCTGCAAGCACTTACATATACTGAGCTCCCACTGATGGGCTAAAAAACAAAAAAGAACAAATTGTATTATCCAGTCCAGATTTGCAGCATGTACAGGATAAAATCTGAAACAGTTCTTGGTAAGAAAAATATCTGCCTTCTTAGGCAGTATGCAAGAGCGTTCTGGACAGATGGTGTCTCCTGCAGTGGAGAACACACATTTGCTGGGTGTAGAAGAAGCTTGAACGCATAAATATGAGATGGCAAAGGATAAGTCTTTTGTTGGTTGCACCATTACATTAGCTGTGTATTTAAGATGACCTACAAACACCCCACTGGCGCTGCGGTAGAGCATGCAAACCCATATATACTCAGCGTCCCACTTTATCTAGGGTACATTTTACCTCACGAGAGGACCAACACACTGGGGGCTTCCATGATTCCACATTCAGATTGTACCGCACGTACGGCTCCTTAATTAGTCCAGCTACAGTGTGTGTGCTCGAGTGTACGTGCCAACGCAATGGCGTCACAACGCACCGGTTCTCTACTGAGAGGCTATGGGTGGGGGTAGAACAGTGACAAAACTACAGGTACATACTTCCAATTAATCTAATATCATTGCACAGTGCAGTCAGATTCTGGTTATTTTTCAAAATTGTATAAAAAGTTTTCTATCTAAGGAACCCAGCAAGATGTGCTCCAGTCATCGACTTCAGCTCACTCCTCCCGGATGAGCATGTTAGAGACGGGGTACATCCACTGGCAGCTTTGCAGCAATCCTCATACTGAGCTGCATGTAGCGACATTGAGAGGAAAACTCCTTTTAAAAGGTAGATAACCGTACCAGCAGACCAGGCTCAGTTTGAGCGTCAAGGCATCTGCCACACAACACGACTGGCTGGTTAAGAGAACAGAGCAAGGACACAAAGAGAAACAAAGTAAGCACTGGAAGGAAAAGGCTAAATGTTTATGGATGTAGCTCCTTAAGTAGTTTCGCCTAGAAAGAAAGAACAGATAACCTAAGCCAGTTTTTCAGGTTAGAGTCTTGAAAGAGCACATAGAGTTAGTATACAGTAAAAGCTCAGCATTAGCCTATGTCTAGGAGAGCAGAAAGGGTTAAACACTGTAAAGAGCAGGGCCATGTGGATCATCGGTAGAAGGTGAGCACTAGTTGTTGCCGAGCATATAGGCTTGGAGGATTCCCCTCTCCATAGAAAGGTTGTTACAGGTGGAACACAGTGTCGGCCAGTGTGTAGCTTTTAGGAAGAGACAATAGAGAGAACAAATAAAACAGCTGAAATGACTGCAAAATATACAAAATTTGTAAGAGTAGTGTGACGAAAGTACTCAAGTGAGGGTGAAGTAGGTCATTATGTCCTCCAGCAGGGCTAGCCTGTATCCGCATCACACAGAGAATAGGTACAGGTGAACTAAGCACTCTAACTATAAGCTTTAATCAAAAGAGAAAGTTTAACAGGCCTAGCCTTAAAGATAGAAGGGGTGTGCTCACCGCCCTGCACGGACTAAAATGGGAGCTGTCCACAGGAGCAGGAGCTGAAACTAAGGATTCTGTCCTCCCTTCTACGTCTAGATACTCTAGGAACACCAGTTAAACCTCGTCTGAGAACGAAGTGCTCTGTTAGGGAACGTATGGCCGTTATGCACCCGGTTTACGTCAATCGGAGACTGGAGAAGGTCACTAATTAGTGTTGCTTATGTGGGGTCGTGTGTGTCAGTTTGCCAAAAACAATGTCAGGACTCTCAATTCAATTCAATTCAATTCAGTTTATTTATATAGCGCCAATTGACAACACATGTTGTCTATAAGGCACATTCACGAAGTCCAGTAACAGCATATACGATTGAGCCAAATCAATTGAACCAAATTGCAGTCAAAATTCTGTTCTGTGTTATTTAATTCAACATTGGATAAAAAATGGGTTTTTTCTATCTAAGGAAACCCCAGCAGATTGCATCCAGCAGTTTGACTTGCAGCATTCACATCCTCCTGGATGAGCATGTAGGAGACAGTGGACAGTCACTGGCAAGTTGAACTTTGCAGCAACAAAATCACTCAATATGAGCCATAAGCATGTAAGCGACAGTGGAGAGGGAAAATATACTCTGTAATTTTCTCTGGTCCCCCCTGCCGCCCCGACGGTCTGACCAGTGAACGACAATGTTTTAGGAGAGCCGGCATGCTGTCCTTTAACCGCTGGCTGTCTTGGGTGGGTGTCCAGAAAACAATGTGGGTTACCAATTGGATACACTGCCGAGACATTGTTTGGGAAACCTGGTCTGAAAAAATCGGGAGACGTCATCGCAATACCGACTATTAGATGGAGCAGCTCTTCTTTCTAGGACTCGGCCGATATTTATATTAGTTCTAACCGTACTCTGACAACCCAGGTCAGACCAGGAATCAGGTGTCGTAATTTTTAACCTCCTCTCTGCAGCTTCTGTACTGCTACCCACGCAATTACCCTATTTTAAGACAGTGTCTTGCCCATCGGCCAAATTTAATAGATATTAAAAAATAATCTAAAAGGAGGAATTCGGTAAAATCTCGAGTAAAACTAAGCACAACTCAGACTAAAAATAAAAAATAACAAAACAATTATGTGGGGCTTACTGAACATAGATCTACTCTCTTCAAAGACTTTGCTTGTTAATGACCTGATTTGTGACAGGATTGATTTATTTGGGCGCACAGAGAGAACCTGGCTGCACTATAGAGGATTATGTTTACTATAATGAGTCAACCATTTTAAATTTCCTCTAATTATTTAAATTTTCACATCCTCTAATTCTTGGCTAAGAAGGAGGAGTAGCAGACCATCCTTTTCAGTACGATTTATCTGGATTAGTCCCATACCAGATCAAATAGCTCACCCTCCTTTGAATATTTAATCTTCTAGTTTCCTCATGGCCAAGATTGCAAAGCAATCTTAACCACTTCTGTTTGTTGTTTGGTGTACCGTCCACGCCGGACCCTTACGTCTCACAATTTTAGGAAGAGAGGCTCAGTTTTCAGACCCTCTTTATCTGATGTTAGATGTTAAATAGCAGATAAGTGGTTTATTGATAGTGGGAGATATTTAAACAATTCATGGTTACACTGGAAAGTTGATAGCTTAAATATAGCCTTTAATGGGATATGTCTTAGGGCTCAATTGTCTTTGCATGCAAACCATTCAAGCTCAAGCCTACCCACGTTTGCTTCATTCCTCTGGTACCTTGTTGCCCGCTGATACATATGGCATTGAGTGTAAATCACCTAACAAGTATTTTCTCACTCACCCTGGTGCTTGTCTGACCATTTTTTATGAACCTATCTGAACTATTTGAGTTTTGAATTTAATCTAGTAGTACTGTCACACCTGAAAGAAAATTTCATTATAGTCTCTGATCATTTATGCATACAATGCTGTAATATAACCATTTTAAAGAATCCTGTTCGCACCTTTTAATTTCCCTCACTGGTCGGTGGGGGTGTACACATAATAAAAGTCTGATGTAGGAGCAATAGGGTGTATTTGTTTCTAAATTTCTTCTTCCTGCTTTCACAAATTGATCTCTTGTGTCCACGGAAAAGGAAGTGTTTTAGCTTCAAAAATCATATGCGATGGTGCATTAGAACAATGTGCAGCCCCTGAAAAAGAAGATAATTATTCATAGGATGCAGTGCGGTCCCATGATTTTGTAATTCAGAGCTGCTGCTACTTTAACGATACAGCACAATGTTTAGTAAAATTGTACGAAAATGCGCTCTACCACCTAGAGGTATTCTACTTAATCTGGAAAAACGAATATCCCTAACTGTTTGTATAAATAAACACTTCACCCAAGCTAGAACAAGCTTATTTTTCTCATCCTTAATAGAAGGAACAAGAATAATCCAGAGTTTCTCTTTAGTACAGTTGCTAAATTTACCAAGATCATAGCTCTATTGAGCCATCCATTTCTCCCCTTACTCTCAGCAAAGTTGATTTTTTATTTATGGGATTACTTCCAAAATAAAATTGTGATTTCTATTAAAAGAAAAATCTCTGGACATACTCCGAAGACGGATTACTGTCATCCTCAAACCAAGTAAGAACAGACAATTGGAAGTAACTGTAAAACCTGTCTTTGCTTAGACCGCTTTGATCCTTTGGAGCTTCATTCCTGGACGAAATTAGAATCAAGAAATATTCCGCTTCCATCTAAACCTTCACTTGTAAAAGTGTTAAGAACCCAATCCCGACTAAACATTATTTAATTGAAGTTGGTTTCCCTCTTGATTACCAGCTCCCCAGTTTAGATAGTGCTTTAGATCTATCTATTTAGTGAAGATGAGATATTTGATCCACAAGCTTGTTAACGGTATAGCATGTCAAAATTAGGAACCTTATGCGTAAATAAACCTATCGCTTGATCGAGATGAGCTAATAAATTATCAGCCCGATCATCCAATGCCTCGCTTCTTATCATACAATTCTCTTGTGAAACACTAGTTATGCTAATGCAAATGTCACTGAAGCAATGTTACCCAGCAAAGTACCTGTTGTGTTAAGAGTTTCATGACAGGTTTTTACAGATCTCTGCATAGCACTAGAAGCAGTGTGCTCGGTGTGTCTTAGAAAGTCGACGTAATGATATTCTCATGGCTGACATGGCGTGGAATGTACTTAGTTTGCTGTTACTGTGTGTGTGGTTTTGTTCATATGCTGCATTGCTACAGTCGACCCACATACTTTCTCGGTTTGGTGAAAGATCTTGGAAATATGCTGTAGGGTCAAGGAACATAGCTACGCTGGTATGTGTTCTATTTGTCTGACAGATTCCAGTTTGTTCTTATGGTATAATGATAATCATCTTTAAACTCCAGGGTTAATTGTGGAGTACCACAGGGTTCAGTATTGGTGCCAATATCTCTTAACTATATATGCTGCTTATCCAATATGTAAATTATCAGATACAGTCATAGAATAAATTTTCACTGTTACGCTGATGACACTCACTTTACTTACCTAAAATCCGGATGAGCCCAACCAAGTTAGATAGCCTAATACACAGCATGGTTCTTGAGATACCATAAAACTTGGATGACTTTAATTTTCTGCTTCTAAATTCAGACAAAGAACCGAAGGTGTCCGTCTTTTGGACTGGAGTCTTTTTAAAAAAGAAACTGCTTAGTCAAGCACACTTAAAACCTGGATGGCATTAAATTGTGACTCCGACTATAAAGTAAAAACCTTTGGTGTTATTTTGACCAGACATGTCATTTTAAATCCCATACTTAAACATGTTTCTAGGTTATCCTTTTTATATCTCAATCCGGAACATTGCCAAATAAATTATGAAATATCCTCGTCCAGGATATGATGCTGAAAAACTAGTCCATACGCTTTGTTTACTTCAAGGACTGGACTACTGTAATGTTTACTAGCAGGTTTTGTCCACAAAATTCGTTAAAAGCCTTCAGCTGATGTCAAAATGCTGCAGCAAGAGTCTGATGAAAATTAAAACAGAGAGATCATATGTTCCCTACTTTAGCTTTTCCTTCATTGCTCCCCTGTTAAATCCGAATTAAATTAAAGATTAAATAATTAGTAGGAGTTGACTCATTTATAGTAACAATAACAATCCTCTTTGCTGCACGCCAGGTTTCTGTGAGGCTAAATAAAATCCATCTGATTTTGTCATCAATCAGGTCTACTAACTAGCAAAGTCTTTGGAAGAGAGACATCTTATGTTCAGTAAGCCACATTTATTTGTTTTATTTTTCTTTTTAGTGCGAGTTGTGTTTATTTTTATTGATTTTCCTGATTTCCTCTTTTTAGATATTTTTTAAATCTATTGCAGATTTGGCCGTTGCGAGACACTGTCTAAATAGGTATGGTGTGGGTAGGCAACAGACGCTGGCAGAGAGGATTTTAAACTACGACCCTGCTTCCTGTGTCTGAAGGCCGGGTGTGTCAGAGTTTTGGAGAACTAATAATTCGGCCAGATTCCCTACGAAAGAAGAGCTGCTCCATTCCAAAGTGGGAATGGATGGCTGTTCTCTCCGGATCAGACCAAACCATGTTTTTCCCTCCAAAAGGTTTGCCATTATCAATGTGCCCACATTGTTTTCTGGACGACCGACCTTAGGACAGCCAGCGTTGAATTACAGCCTTTCCTAAACATTCATCACTGGTCGCGATCGGGGAATGTGGACCAGAGGAATTACGGAGTCCGACATTGTTTTATGGCAAGCTTACTCACACCCGAATTGCAAACACTAACTTAGGTGACGCTCGCGAATTGACTTAAACCGGGTGTTCCCATTACAACGTCCACGTGACGAATAATCTTACTGTATTTTAAGCTATCCTTAGCCGAACAGCAGTTTTCAGGTATGATTTGTGTCGCCTAAGTATCCTGGGCCCCTTTGCGTGAAGGAACATTTGACTATGGTTGCTGGCGTCTTCTAGTGCCATGCTTCTGACTCTGTGGTAGCTGCTAATTACAAGAGTTTTGCTCTCTAGTCAAGGAGTGCAGCTGAGCGGCGAAGGATGGAAATCTATTAGAGGTACGCAGACGGGTTGGTGTGACCTGTGGGCCTGAGATCTACGCTATGTACTTCCTACGTACCGTCACCCGGCCGAGGCCGGGCTGCGCGGGAGGACTGCATAAAGAGGATTCTACCTCTCGGCGGCTCCCGAGCTGGCTAGGGCCTCGTGCTATCTGCTGGTTTTTGCAACAGCGCGGAGCACGGGCCTCCAAATCCGACAACCTCGCAGTTCCAAACTACCAAAATAATTACATTTATTACACGTACTACATTATCACTAAACGGAGGCAAAGGAGTAACTGACATCTGCCCTTGTATCAGTCACACTGCTGTCCCGCAGTACTGCCTCTATTAACGCGAAATTTCGAATCAGCCACATATCAACATGAAGCAACTCAATGCAATTTAGGCATGTAGCATGTGCAGACGATCTGGCTGCAGTTGCAACCGAGCATCAGAATGAGGGAAGAAAGGATTTGTAAGTGACTTTTGAAGCGTATCATGGTTATTGTTGTCTAAGACGGGGCTTGTCTGAGTATATTCGAGAACTGTTTGATACTACTGGGGCATCTAAAAAGGTTCACACAACTACCATATCTCTAGGGTTTTAGCAAGAGAATGGTCCTGAAAAAGAGGAACAGATCCAGTGAGGGCAGTTTCTGTGGGCGTAAATGCCTTGTTGATGCCAGAGGTTCAGGAGGAGAATGGCCAAGACTTGGTGGTTTAGCTGATAGAAAGGCAACAGGTACAGGTCACATATCCACTGTTACAACCAGAAAAAGACAATGCAGAAGCAGCATCTCTCTGAACGCTACCACACGTCGAAACTTTGAGGCGGATGGGCTGGACAGTCAGCATCTCTCAGAAGACCCACCCTGGGAGCCACCCTTTCAGCTAAGAACAGGGAACACTGAGGCTACCAATTCGCACGAGCTGCCCCAAAATTATGGACAATAGAAGATTGGAAAAGCGTTGGCACGTGTTCCTGATGACAGAATTGATTTCCTGCTGTGACATCAGATGGTAGGTCACACTTTGGCATCGACAACATGCAAGCATGAAGATCCTCTGCCTGTATCACGATTCAGGTGCTGCCTGGTGGTGGTGGTGAAAATGGTGATGGAGGGTGTATTTAATTCTTGGCACGGCTCTGGGCCCGCTATAGTACAATTGAGCATCGGTGCAACGCCAGGCATGCCTCTCACCTGATATTGTTACTGGACGCGATAGTCCATCCTTTATACCCACAGTTGTGCCATCGTTCTGATGTTTACTTCCAGCATAATAACGCATACCATAGTCCATAAGCACGAATCATCTCAGACTGGTTTTTCATTAGACATACAATGAGTTCACTGTGCGACGCTTCAACTGGCCTCCACAGTCCACTCAGATCTCAATCCCAAAGATAGCACTTTGGGCAGTGGTGGTGGCAACGGGAGAGTTCCGCATCATGGATAGTGCAAGGCGCCGACAAATCTGCAGCATCTGTGTGATGCTATCATGTCAATAAGGGACCAAATCTTCAGAGGAATGTTTCCAGTACCTTGTTGAATCTATGCCACGAAGGATTAAGGCAGTTCTACGAAGGATTAAGGCAGTTCTGAAGGCAAAAGGGGGTCCAACCCGGTGAGTGTATAGAGGCTTAAGCACTCGTCGCAGCTGTTCCCTGGTTCTGATCCCAGACATGGCAGCCTGTGCTGCATGCCCTTCTCTTCTCCTCACTCCATATCCTCTCTTCCTACTTTCAAGAAATTACAAAATAAAAGCCACCAGTACCACAAAAACAAATCTTTAAAAAAAGACTCACCACGTTAGGTCAAGCATTAGTTGTTAGCTGCCTTAGTGTTGGTATAAGCTGTGTTTCATTGTTTACTTACCTGATTCTGACTGCAATGTGAGCTAAGATGAGTGTTGGAGCTGGAGGAAGGCCAGAGGACAGGTCACTCTGTTACTTCTACACCGTAAATTCTGGAGTTGTTTAATCATGTTGGTTGTGCGCCCTCCTTTGCATGATGCAATCTTATTGCAAGTGTTGCACTGAGCCGACTGATCATTTATTTTATTAAAGTTGTGGCACACTTTCGATCGCCCCTGCATGTTGTCTGTGGTTGTGTGCACACTTCCGGCGGATACTTCTTCGTTGGGGTTTGGCAGCTTCTTCTTCTGGTCAGTGCACTGGGCATCAAAACTAGAAATCGGTATTTAAACATTTTAACAATTCCTAGGAGAATCAGCATTGTAGTCCAGGGTCCAATTGATTTTGGAGACTCTATGCCCAACCCTAATGTTCTAAGACGAAAGTGGCCACTGAGCTTGGTGTCCTCAGCAGGTTGCAACAGAGATACAGAGACTGGAAGAGTCACAGAAAGGCATAGAAATTGATATTCTTTGGCCACATCCCACAGTGATGACCTTTTCCTTGTAATCAGTGCCTTGAGCAACCACATGGGGAATTCTTCTTATCTCCACGCACATTTAAGGGAGGTGAGATGCACCCTAGTGTCACGTCAGACCATTCGAAACCGTTTACATCAGCGTGGTCTGCATGCTAGATGACCTGTAAAGGTTACCACACCACCAGGCAGAGACATCGTCTTTCCATGGGTCACGGATCATTTACACTGGACAAGGGACCAGTGGACCTCAGTGCCTTTCTCTGGTGAAAGTCAACTCATGCTGAGCATGAAGCTACACCTGGCCTGACTCTGTGTCTACCTGTGACACCTTTCTGGAGAGGGGCATCGTCCGAGCTTCTGCTGGCAACAACTTAATGCTCACCCTCTACCGATGAGCCACATGGCCCTGTCTTTTAGTGTTTAACCCTTTCTCTCTCCTAGACATGGCGATTGACTGAGCTTTTGCTGTGACTAACTATGTGCCCTCTTTCAGACTCTGACCTTGAAAACTGGCTCAGAGTTTATCTGTTCTTTCTTTCTAGGTGAAACGACTAAAGGAGCTACATCCATTAACATTTACCTTTTCCTTCCCATAGAAAGTACTCCTGGATCAGTGCTTCTTTGTTCTCTTTGTGTCTCTGCTCTGTTCTCTCTAACCCCCAGTCGGTCGTGGCAGATGGCCGCTCACACTGAGCCTGGTTCTGCTGGAGGTTTCTTCCTGTTAAAAGGGAGTTTTTCCTCTCCACTGTCGCTACATGCATGCTCAGTATGAGGGATTGCTGCAAAGTCAATGCCAGTGACTGTCCACTGTCTCTACATGCTCATCCGGGAGGAGTGAATGCTGCAAGTCACTGACTGGATGCAATCTGCTGGGTTTCCTTAGATAGAAAAACTTTTTATCCAATTTGAATAAATAACTGAATCTGACTGCACTGTTCAATGATTAAGATAAATTGGAATGTATGTACCTGAGTTTTGTGAAGTGCCTTGAGATGACATGTGTTGTGAATTGGCGCTAAATAAAAAAACTGAATTGAATTGAAATGATCGCTGACCATGATGTTGGAGACATCAGGGAGAGCACTATGCATCAGTCACTATTGTTTCCAGACAAGTAGCCTTCACTTTCTCCAGACCCTATTCTCATTGAAAACCTATGGGATTAGCTGAGTTGCCGTCTAGAAGTTCGTAACTCTGTACCTCAGAACCTCAATGACCTGAGGGCCGCCCTTCAAGAAGAGTGGGATGCCATGCCTCAGCAAACAATGCGTTGGCTTGTGAACAACACGGGACATTGTTGTCAAGCTTTAATTGATGCTCAAGGACACATAACACAACATTTTTTGTTTCAGTATACCCACCTCTTTTGCTGGTTTTTGTTTCAATAAATTGTTTTAGGTGATGAAATCAAAATTGAATGCTCGTACTTAAATGCCCTACTTTCATGATATATCACTGTAGGTTGAAGTTTTATGTTTTCAATAAATTTCACCCGAAAACCAAATATCCATAACATTTTGTGATTAGTTTGTGCAGTAGTTAATGGGGGGGTTGACCATAAAATGGTGTCTACCCAAAAACGTCTTTCTTTTGAGGTTTTATTTTCCCAATTTAATACACAAAACCATCTTCTAATATTTTCCTCTGAATGAATGAACTTTTTGGACATGTAAACAAAAAGAAGTGTAAAATAAAATCCTCCTAATATAAACTTATAGGATGTCTTAGTGTAGTTTGTACAAAAAGCCTGATTCAGGATGTTACATAAGGTTCTTGGTTTAATTGTAGAGTGAGAGTGGAACTTTAGTTAAAGAACACACCGGTCATCAGTTGATACTGTTTTGTCTTTTAAGTTGTTATACTTTAACCCTTGTGTGGTGTTCGGGTCTGTTGGACCCATTTTCATTATTTACTGAAGGAAAAATGATACAATTAATGTAAATTAATTGTAAATTTGTTCCACTCATATCATGATTTTAATTAAGTGTTTGATTGTGAGGCATCAAAAATCACAAATGCAACGGTCCAGCAGACCCAGAAACATTGAGTAAAAACAATATGAACACCACACCAGGGTTAAGAACAGTGCCTTGCATTGCATACTGTTTTGTGCACGTAAATTGTTTTCTGAACACCTGATGATAATTTCATGTTTTAATACTATATGTATGAAACATTGTCTCTATGCCATTAAAGCCCCACCCATAATAACCTACACCCTGCAGAAAAGTTGATGAAATTAAAGAAAACTGTCAACACAACTTAAAGATGAAAATTTCAGTACACAGCAATTGAAAACTATTATGATGCTGCCATTCTCTTTTCTTAAAGCCCAAAAATGCTACCCATTAGGTTTGCTGTCCATATTCATATTAATTTTAATTTCACATAACCCATATTTTTGCTACCCTTATTGGCACAAGTGTTGAAGCTTAATTTCTTAAGTTTTCTGACACTGATTTACAGCTTTGCATCTCTCTGCATACTTTTATAAGCTATTCAGGTTATCTGTTTGATCCACATACATGGCTTGATCAATATGGGAAACAAAGGAGTGATCCCTTTCAATGTTTTAATATGAAATAATATAACTTGGCAGATGCCTAGCATTTCACAAATTCGTTTTTCAAATTTAGTAGCTGCTGTTTTTTTTTTATATAGAAAATGTATTTAATTGCTTTAGGTGTATTACAGCATCAACAGATTAATGTTAATATTTGCATTTGCGTCTGGATTGCTTGGCTGTCTGTTAATTAGTTTGCTGTTTTTAGGAGTGCATCTCTCAATCTGCGGTGAAGACCAAGTTTGAGCAGCACACAGTAAGAGCTAAGCAAATCTCTGAAGCTCTGCGGCGCATTATGGACTTGGTACACATAGCTGCCCAAGAACAGAGGTGAGTGTGGTACTTACTGTTAAGAATAAACATATGCGTACTATCACAGAAGTTGAGAAATTATGTCCTTGACAAACTGAAGTTGTACTAAAGCGATTGAATTTTGTGTGACAGTGCATTGCAAAAATATTCATTAGCTTTTTAACATTTTGATACATCAAAACTGCTAACTACAGTCTCGTTTACTTGCGATTATATAATGAAACACCAATGCAATTGTGGGTGAAAAAAAGGAAAGTAAAGGTTTTCAAAGGTTTTTACAATGGGTTAGTGATCCTTCATTAATACTTTGTAGGACCATCTATCACTGCAGTTACAACTTTTAAGGTATGTCTCCACTAGTTTCCACATCTAAAGAGAGTTTTGAGTTGGTGATTTTACTTATATTTAGTTGCTATTTTTTAGTTGATCTTCACATTATAAATGATTGAAAGAGAGTAATAATTATTGGAGTAATAATTAAACTGTATATTTCATTTGTTAGCAAATATAGTTTAGGCTACAAAAACGTCCTTTGGCCCTATTAGTTAGGCCTGCAAGATGGTGTGCAGCCATAATATTCTATGTCCTCTGTAACGAAGAGGACTGTGAGAAAATGGTCACAGGAAGCTGAAGAAGCTCTGCAAGGTTGCTTTGAGGCTACAGACTACAGGACGCACTGTGCCAGCCACATGGAGAGGACATCAATGCCATAACTGAGTGTGTCACTGACTATACAAACTTCTGTGTGGATAACACCATCCCCACCAGAACATTGAGATGCTTCCCTAATAACAAACCCTGGATCACCAGTGACCTGAAGGACTTGCTTAACAAGAAAAAAAGAGCCTTCAGAGGGGGAGACAGGAAATTATTGAGGAGTATACAGAAGCAACTTAAAGTCAAGATAAGAGACAGCAAGGAGATGTACAAGAAGAAGCTGTGTGTCTCAAGAAGTCAGGTGAAGCGTCAACTGGAGAGACTGAATCGGAATAAGGCTGCAGGTCCAGATGGTGTCAGCCCTAGAGTCCTGAAGGGCTGTGCAGAGCAGCACTGTTGGATTCTGCAGCACCTCTTCAATCTTAGCCTGGCCCAGAAGAAGGTTCCAGTGTTGGAAGACCTCCTGTCTTGTTCCGGTACCAAAGAAAACTCACCCATCAGTCCTCAATGACTATAGACCCGTTGCACTGACATCCCACATCATGAAGGTCCTAGAGAGGCTCCTGTTGGCCCACCTGAGTAAGCAAACAAACTATCAGGACCCCCTTCAGTTTGCTTATTGCTGTGGAGTTGGAGTTGAAGATGCCATCATATACCTGCTTCAACAAACCCACTGTCATCTGGACAAAGCCAGCAGCACTGTGAGGATCATGTTCTTTGATTTCTCCAGGCATTTAACACAATTCAACCTGATTTGCTTTGTCAGAAACTCCAGAAGACTCAGATGGAGACCTCAACAATCTTCTGGATCAAAGACTACCTGACAAACACACCTCAGTTTGTAAGATTGAAGGGTTGTGTGTCTAACCAGGTAGTCAGCAGCACAGGCGCACCACAGGGGACTGTACTCTCACCATTCCTTTTCACTCTGTACACCTCAGACCTCCAGGACCAGACAGACTCCTGAATGTGAATAAAACAAAGGAGATGATTGTAGATTTTAGGAGAAACGGGAATAGGTCAAACATGATTTACATCATGGGAGAAGAGTTGGAGGTGTTGGGGAAGAATAAATACCTCTGTGTTCACCTGGACAACAGACTGGAGTGGTGATGCAACTGTGAAGCCGTCTACAAGAAGGGACAGAGCAGACTGTTCGTCTTGAGGAAGCTTAGGTCCTTTGGTGTTTGCAGCAAGATGCTGCATATCTTCTATAAGTCTGTTTTGGAGAGTGTGATCTCCTCTGCCATCATCTGCTGGGGAAGCAGCATCAGAGCCAGGGACTTGGAAAAAGCTCAATAAGCTGATAAAGAAGACTGACTCTGTTCTGGGGACTCCTCTGGAACCTTGGGAGATCATTGTGCAAAGAAGGAATCTTCATAAAATGAAGAACATTATGGAGAACCCTGAGCATCCTCCTTATGACACTGTTGAAAAACTAAAGTGTGTCTTCAGTCAGAGACTTCTCCAGATCTGCTGTAAGACAGACCGCTACAGGAGGCATCAGCATCTACAATGGCTTTTTGAAGAAACCTGTATAATATGAGCTATGACAACATTTAATTTCCCTTTGGGATTAAAAAAGTATTTTTGAATTAGAATTGAATCTTATAAAATGACTAAAGTGATGTACACTGATAAAAATAATAAAATAAACATATGCTTAGCAGATATACTGTAGCATCAATACAATAATTCTAGAATCACCTAATAAAACATAAAAACAATATAAAACAAACTAATAAAAATAGTTAAATTAATGAAATAAAAGAGTAAATGAAGGAGAAAAAATGTGTTTCAATAGAGGTTTAAAAACAGCGAATGAGTCTGCCTGTCTAATTTGCAATGGCAGCTTATTCCACAATATGGGGACAGCAACTGAAAAGGCTCAGTCACCTTTCAACTTCTTTTTTGGCTTTGGGACAACCAACAGTAACTGATCAACCAACCTGAGAGAGTGTGAGGGAACATACCTTTGAATCAGGTCGGACAGATACTGAGGGGCAAGACCATGTAAACAAAAGAACTTTACAATCTATATGCAAACAAACTGGAAACCAATGGAGAGATGCCAAAACAGGAGTGATATGTTCATGTTTCCTTGTTCCTTGTAAAATCTCAAAATGATGCCTTGAAAAAAAATGGTTCGACTTTGGCCAGTTGCCTCAGATAAAAACTGGACTTCATTATGGATTTAATCTGTGCATCAAGTTTAAAATCACCATCCAGTCTCACACCTAGGTTTGTTGCTGTCTGAGTCAGATACTCTGTTAAAGGACCCAGATCAGTATGGGCTTTAAAAACATCACTGGGCCCAAATAACATCACCTCATTCTTTTGTTCGTTAAAATGCAAAAACTTCCAAGACATCCATGTGTTGATTTCAGCAAAACATTCCACAAATTGATTCACAGAGAACTGTTTTCCTTGTTTCAGTGGGGTATAAATTTGGCTATCATCAGCATAGAAATGAAAGGCAATACCATATTTCTGGAGGATTGAACCAAGAGGATGCAAGTAGAGGGAGAAGAGAAGAGGGTCTTGGGGAATCTACATGTAAGGGGCGCTGCTAAAGACTCAACAGAACTAATGCGAACACAAAAGCTTCTCTCAGTTAAATAGGACCTGAACCACTCAAAAGCAACAGCATGAATTCCCATCCAGTTCTCCAGGCGAGATAAAAGGATCTGATGATTCTTTATGTCGAAGGCAGCAGTTAGAACCAATAGCATTAAAATAACAGTGACCAGAATCTGTGGCCAAGAGAATGTCATAAATCCTCAACAGTGCTGACTCAGTACTATGATAGGCTTTAAAACTAGATTGGAATGGTTCAAGAAGGTTATGCTCAGTCAAATATAAAATCAACTGATTACAAACAAATTTCTCCAGGATCTTTGACAAGAAAGGGAGTTTTGTAATAGGGCTAAAATTCTTTATTTCAGTGGAGTCCAGGCCAGGCTTTTTGATCAAAGGTGTCACCACTGCATGTTTAAAACAGGCTGGAACAAGACCATTGAACAAACTGTTTTCTGTAGTATTGGCTATATAGGGAGCCACGAAAGGAAAAACCTCTTTAAAAAGACGAGGTGGAATCGGGTCAGTTGGAGAACCGGCAGACTTCATATGACCAGTGATCTCTTTTAAGAGAGACAGAGTGGCAAATGCGAACTGATTTAAAAATAGCAGTGTGTGGAAGAGATGGAAGGCTTGCTAGAGAGAGGGCAGATGAGGGCTCTAATGCTCACAACCTTGTTAATAAAAATGCTCAGAAATCTCTTGCACACTTCAGTCGAGTTCTCCAGGTCAGCTGACTGAGGGACATTAAAAACAGACATAATGGTTTTAAAAAGAATCCGAGGATTGTTGCAGTTAGAGGCGGTTATATCTGAAAAATGTTTGTTTTTTTGCAGTTTTCACAATTGTTGGAAACGAACGCTAGCAATCTTTCAACATCTGGGAGGACACCTGTAACCTGTCCTTCCATTTCCATTCGGCTCTCCTGCAATCATGCCTGGAAGTGGGTATGGCATCATTTATCCAGGGCTCAGATTTGGGTTTAGAGGATCTTATTTTCAGTGGAGCCACCGTATCTAAACTGTCTGACAGATTGAATTAAAATAAGAAAAAAATGCCTCAATATCTAAATGAATGCTCAAAGAATTACTAGAACAGATCATAGATGAAAAGGTAGCCGAGAACTAGGCGGCAGACGGCAACTAGGAGTTTATAACCCAAGTGCGCTGTGCTGGAGTGGAAAGTTTGACTGAATGACAGATGAGTGATATGTCAAACACAACAGGCAAATGGTCTGCAAATACACAAACTTCCAGATTAGATACATTAAAACCATTAGCTAAAACAAGATCCAAAGTGTGGCCACATTCATGTGTCCGGACCAAAAACAAACTGAACAAAGTTAAAAGAAACAATAAGAAATAAAACGTCTTTGGCCAACGGTTTTTCAGGACAGCAAACACAAATGTTAAAATCTCCAGTTATTAAAACACGATCGTATTTAGGCAGGATTCCTGCTAAAAAGTCCACAAAGTCTGTTGTATTTCGGAGGTCTATACAGAACAACGTGCAACGCCGGGAGAACTGATACAAGTTCACCTCGAAGCTGGAAAAGGAAGATAAAGATGTAGCTTGTTTACAGAGAAAGCTCTCCCTGTAAACAGTAGCTACACCTCCATAACGATGTGTCATTCTCGGAGAGCTGAAGTAGGTGCAGTTCGGTGGCAAAAGTTTAGAGAAAGTGCTAGACCGGTATTCAGTGGTAGTCATCCATGTCTCGGTTATAAATAGAAAATCCAATCCACAGGACGTGAAAAAATCCTTTAGAATAAAGGTCATGTTGGCTAGGGATCTAGCATTCACCAGAGCTGTTTTAACAAGAACTTGAGCTGGGGTCTTATCTGTCCGAGTAGCCCGGTCTAGCAGCCGCAACTTGGAGTGATTCACCCCACGACCGTAGAGATGGAGAGAGGAGAGACAACGGGCCGGTTGCCCCTCATCCAAAGCAACCGCAGGAATCAAGGAGGAACAGATTGGATCCAAAGAGAGCACCAAGAGATGCAACGATGTGTAGTCCTAAATTCTCCATGGTGACCTATCGGAGAACACGCCAAACGGGCTTTCAGTCTCACCAGCCAGCCGCTGTTTCTCCCTCGCCGTTTGCACACAGGTGGAGCTGGGGCGCAGCACAAGTAGGCCAGTATATCAAGTAGAAACCGAAGGCAAAAGATTCCCTGTCTTTCTTGCCCAATCAGACCTAAGTTAAATAAACTGGGTCGGAGGTTAAATGGTGCTTGGCGATTATACACCAGCCGAGAGATGGCACATTAGAGCGATGGTTGTAAACAGCAACAAAAACAACAAAAATACAACCAAAGTTTGCAGAGGCCGACTCACCAGAGACACCAAAAATCTTGTTCGAGATGGTAAAAAATCATATCCCTACCTTCCAAAAACCGAGATCAGTTTCGATTGGATGTCGTCTCTGTCAACATTTCATCTCGTTTTTATTCGTTGACTAAAGTTTCAATTAATTTTGTCATTGTTTTTGTTCTCTCGTGGTTTTTATTTAGTTATCGTGTAGTTTTCGTCATGAAAAAAAGGTTTGTTGACGAAAACTATAACAAAAATCATTTCTCAACAAAACACTGTTACGGAGCACTTTCAAAATAAAAGCAGGACTCGGTGACATGGCATGTGGCTTGTTATATTTATATTTTATGTGGGATTTTTTAGTTAAAGCCTCATGAACATGGGGAAACTACCTAAATCAGCACTTTTTTAATAAATTGAAACTGTCTTTTATTCAGGATTATTTTTTGCCCCAGTTGAATAAATAAGTGAATCTGACTGCACTGTTCAATGATTAGGATTAATTGTAATGTATGTACCTGACTTTTGTGAAGTGCCTTGAGACAACATGTGTTATGAATTGGCGCTATATAAATAAAACTGAATTGAATTGAAAAATTAAGAGTAAACAATTCACAAAGTACTCAAAAGTATTAATTATATATGTTGCGGAATGTCACAATGAAATCCCCAGATGAGTCACTATATTAATATTCTTTAAAAAAGAAGTCCACTATTACAGGCTAATTTCTGTCCAGATTAAAAGTTTAACATCCATAGATGTCAATGAGTTTCATTCACATCTGATGTGGTTTTAAAAAGAGAGTACCTAAACATGAGAAATTTATGTACACCTCCCCATATCCATAATTCTTTTAAAATAAATCTGGCTGATGACCCAGGCTGATATTTCATTAAAAAGTGTTATCCACATCTAATGTAGGATTTATAAGCAAATTATCAGCCCACTACTAATATGGCAATGCTACTCCTAATACCTATTTACTCTATTCATAATAGGCATTGCCCAAGAAATTTGCCTAAGCTTTTTGCTAGAATAAAGCTTCTTCTGCCTCAGGTGAGTTCCTGCAGTGGGTGGATTTGCTGCTTGGCTGCGCTTGATTGCCTTTTCACTGCATGTCCCTCACACATAACAGTTAAAATAAAGGATTGTGTCGACGTAGCCTTACTGTGGTTTTTTTTTTGTTTGTTCGGCCTGTTTGGCCGAGGGAAGCTTGTGTAGCATCGTGAAGCCTTAGTTCTGCATCATTGATTGCCGACGCTCGCCCCTGAAGGTTGAGGCTTCCTGTTGTTTCTGGGAGGGTGTGCGGCCTTTTTGCGGTGTTGGCTGTGGCCTTTCTGTGGCACTCTTTGGTTTGCCTGGCCAACATCCTGGGCTCGGTGGTGGACAGGGTGGTTCATCGCAGGGTCTGCTTGTGTGCCTGGCTGGCGCTGGTGGTTTTGGTTCATTTGTCTTGCTGGAAGGACGTTGCATATGGTAAATGGCTGCCACTTGCATAGCGCCTGTTTAATCTTGATTACTGCAGCGACCACAAAAGCCGCCTTTTGCCGTCACCCAGCCCATCATTACGCACCACTGTCGGTCTCCAGAAAGGTGCTACAGCTAACCACAGAGCCGGCCAGATGTTGCTTCTAGGCTTCATTTTTCCCCCCCCCCCCCAAAAAACAGAACGGGAGAACCATAAGTTAAACCAAGCATGAAATAACAGCAAATACACACAAAAATTGGGGTCAGTAGTAATATAGAAACGCTGGGAGACATTTAGCAGAGCGAGAGTGCCACTAAAAAGAATAGCTCGGTAGATAACCTAGCCACTCTAAATTTAGATTTATCACTGAGAGAGTTTTAGTATTAAGCTGTAGCTTAAAAGTTAACAGCGGTGTCTGCCTCTATGGACTAAAAACTATCAATGCACCCCCCCCAAAAACCCTCCCCCCTCAAAACCACCTGGCTTCCACAACTCTAGTGCTGACTCAAACTACAGGAATACTGCCCCTATTCTAATTTCTATTCTGGAGTTAACAGGGCAGCCCAATGAGGGAAGCATAAAAATAGCGAAATCCGATCTACTCTTTTTCATTTTCATTCTCAAACCTTAGCCTTGCAGACGTTATGGCGTTGTCAGCTGAAGCCTTTTAATCAGACTCCCCTAGCAATCAGCCTTTATCTGCGAGTTTTGCCCTACAGACACAAACAAGGATCTCCTCGAGTACTACTTTAGCTCTTAGCTGAAGCGTGTTTGTGTTTTTTTGTAATTACAGGGCAGTCTGGACAATGAATGCCAAACACCTGCGTTTTAGACTCACAATAAATTTATTAGCTATTGCGGTGCTAGGGCCTCCTTTTTGCGAGTCACCCAATACCAGCGTCAATTCGTTCTTTCTTGGGACATGACATATACAAGTCTCTGCCCCACAGTGTCCAGAGGGATTTTAAGCCATTACCTTCTGCAGCGATAGTACGGCACAAGGCGTCACTACGTGATACTGGATGTGAGATGGCAAAAGCTTTTCCTGACTCGCTCCTCCACAAACACCCCAATAGTGGCTCACATAATATTATAGGTCTGGCTGTAGCCTGGACTGTGACGGCCATGGGAGATTTTTCAACTTCACTTGTCATGTTCAATCAAAAACCAATCTTTCACCAGTCTTGCCCCTCTTGCTGTGTGTATTGCGTGCATTTGTCATCCCTGATACACGGCCACCGCTGTCAGGATACAATGATTTCTGAACCATTGGAATGCCACATGGGTCCTCAAGAATGGTTCGGCTTAAGCAAACACACCCTTCGGCTTCCTTGACGCAGCCCATGCCCTAGCACAAGTATTGGCGCCAATGCGGGCAGATGCCATGATATGGCAGCCCAACCATCACTTGCATCCACCCCCCATGCTTCACTCTGCGGCCCCATGCAACAGTTCTGCGGCTGGTACGCTTCTTTGTTGGGCCCTACTCCACACTTTTTTTTCCCCCCCCCCCCCCTCCGCGATGTGGGCCGGAATAACAGTAAAGGTAACAGCGATATCATCAGCAGAACAATACTTGCCCTTTCACATTGTCACAGCCCAAGATCTGCGTTCCTACTGCACCATTGAAACCGCACGATTTGAGCATTAGGCCATGCAGTGACCAAATGTTGCGCTATAGCAGCCCCCCGGCCGTGTTTATCATTGACCCTGTGTGTCAGCTCTCCCGACGGACAGATTCCATGTGGAAACAGGAGAGTTGGAGGTGCCCACATTTAATTCTAAGCCCGCTGATGATTTGCCGGCCCAGCTGTCGGTTTTAAATGTTTTTTGTATACATCCGGCTGGTTGTAGCCACCCGAAAACATAACCTCCTGATCAGACCAGCCCCTTCCTCTGTTCCAATAGTTTAATCCTGTGTGGATGCTGGTTCGCTCTTTCTCTGGTGGTATGCCCGATGGACATTTTTACCCTGGTTTTTTTTTTTTTTACCGTGCCGCTATCCTTGATACATCACAAATGAACTTGCCCCTGTCTTGGTCACAGACTGCGCCAGGCAAGACTGCTGCCCCACCAACAATTTGTCGTCCTCTTTGAACTTCTGCGTTTGTCCACCCATAATGTTGCTGTGCATTTCAATATTTTGAGGCAAAACTGCTGCCCTCACTTACCCTGCAGTAATATGCAACCTGTAACACTCTGCTCTTACTGCGTGCCCAATGTGCAATCAATGCAAGACTGGCATACCAGGCTGCGGTACAATTTAGCATAAGAAACCTCACACACTAAAATTGCAAAGGTGTTTCAGTTCATTGTCCACCACCTGTTATAATCTCATTAATCAAGATATTTGCATGGTGTTGTTCTGGAACTAATGACTGATCCCAGTGAAACAGCATAGGCGAAAAGGAAAACTGTTTTTTAGTGGGCGGCTCTGGTCTTTTATATATGGTGTGTTTGATCTAATTTGGCATGGTCTAACTCAGGAACATGTCCAAGTGATCCACAGTAGGATACCAGCTGTTGTTGAGGATGGCTGAGGAGTGAGTGTGATGGGGTGTGCGGGTGCTTCTCCAAACACGTCCACCAATCTATTTCCACAGTCTTGAGTGCGCGTTAAGTTCCAGAGTGGCTTCTCACCACAACTCCCGCGCGTACCCCCCCGTGTGCCGCATTCCACCTCCTGCCTCTGTATGTCCGGACTTTCAAATCACTGTCCTGGATCAGTTCAATAAGTGTGTGTATCACACAGGGGTGTCATCTGCAAACTTCAGGAGTTTTACAGATGGGTCTGCTAAGTTGAAGTCATTTGTGTAGAGAGAGAAGAGGAGTGGGGAGAGAACACACCCCTGGGGTCGCCGGTGCTGATGGTTCTTGTGCGGGAGAAAATGCTTTCCAGCCTCACCTGCTGTTGGTGCTCCTTCAGGAAACTGTTGATCTACTGACAGATGGAGCCCGGGACTTTGAGCTGGGTGAGCTTCTGGTGGAGGATGTCTAGGTTGATGGTGTTGAAGACCAAGCTGAAGTTCACAAACAGGATCCTGGCATACATCCCTGGGTGGTTGAGGGTGTTGCAGGATGAAGTGTAGTCCCAACTTGACTGCATCCTCTGCCAACCTGTTTGCCTGGTAGGCAAACTCCAGGGGTCCTGTGATGTCCTTGGTGCTTCAACACCATTTAACTACATTTTGTGGATATCCAGATAGTAAAGAATGACAGTAGTCCAGCCTTGAGGAAACAAATACGTGGACTAGTTTATTAGCCTCACTACTAGATAGGATATTTTTAATTTTGGCAATATTCCGGAGGTGAAAGAAAAAAATCCTAGAAACCTGTTTAATATAGGATTTAACAGACATGTCCTGGTCAAAAATAACACCAGGAAAAAACTGTTTGACCAGAAGAGGTTTTACGAAAGGGCATCTTATAGTTCTTGTTAGATGCACTACAAGTTTCTAAACCTTACAGATCTGAAAGGAACCACAATGTCACTGAGTATCTGAGGGGCCATTCAAACAAAAATTATATGTAATTCTCAGAGGCCTGATGGTTGATGATGTTGTTTGAGACCAGTTCACCCAGTAACTTAAATGGGTGAAAATCATAGAATGCATGACATTAATTGCAGGATGAAATGGAAGGAAATCTCTTAATTTATCTAAATGTATGTAGTTTTGCTTTCGCAGCTCTGCTCACCATTTTAACATTTTTATTAAATATTAAACGAGAATCCAGAATAATACTAAGATATTTCACTTCTGAAATCTGCTCAATGTCTGTGACCAGTAAATTTTGAAAGACTAAGCGCTTGATGAAAACAAACTGAAAGTTTTTTAAACATTTAACATAAAACATTTTCAAACTATGCTGCGATCGAATCTAGATAACATGACAGCTGTACAGAGACAGGCTTGATGTCTTCAAAAATTCAATAGTAACTATGCACGGTTGAGGCTTTTATTTTGAAAGTTTCAGTAAGCCTTATTTTAAAGGGCCAACATAGTCCCATTTCTGACACTGGGTGAGCTCCAACAGTAGTGTGAAGCCCAGTCCTCCAATGATCTATAGTTTAAAATGTAAAGGCTTTTAGTTTGTAGAGCATGTTTTGTCTTATTTTGAAAATCCAGCAATCCACAGTTGTTTGTAAGGGGGGCGAAAGAATTCCACATCCTCCGTTTCTGCTCTGTTCCGTTCCGACCGACGGAGCACCGTCGATGGACCCGCTCTCCGACGTTCTCCATCAAATTACGGAACAACTCCAATTTTCTGTTCCTTTCCAGTCCATCTTGCTCCGGCCGGGTCAACCACTGTACCTCTTGTGCATGCTTTCTTCGGGCTCCAAGGAACTTAGAGCGGACATACAGTACAGACCAAAAGTTTGGACACACATTCTCATTCAAAGAGTTATCCTTATTTTCATGACTATGAATATTGTAGCTTCACACTGAAGGCATCAAAACTATGAATTAACACATGTGGAATTATATACTGAGCACAAATGTGTGAAACAACTGAAAATACATCTTATATTCTAGGTTCTTCAAAGTAGCCGCCTTTTGCTTTAATTAGTGGTACGCACACTCTTGGCATTCTGTTGATGAGCTTCAAGAGGTAGTCACCCGAAATGGTTTTCACTTCACAGGTGTGCCCTGTCAGGTTTAATAAGTGGGATTTCAAGCCTTATAAATGGGGTTGGGACCATTAGTTGTGTTGTGCATGAGATGGTTACAGTATACAGCTAATAGTCCTACTGAATAGACTGTTAGAATTTGTATTATGGCAAGAAAAAGGCAGCTAAGTAAAGAAAAACGAGTGGCCACCATTACTTTAAGAAATGAAGGTCAGTCAGTCCGAACAATTGGGAAAACTTTGAAAGTGTCCCCAAGTGCAGTCGCAAAAACCATCAAGCCCTACAAAGAAACTGGCTCACATGAGGACCGCCCCAGGAAAGGAAGACCAAGAGTCACCTCTGCTGCGGACGATAAGTTCATCCGAGTCACCAGCCTCAGAAATCGCAGGTTAACAGCAGCTCAGAATAGAGAACAGGTCAATGCCACACAGAGTTCTAGCAGCAGACACATTTCTAGAACAACTGTTAAGAGGAGACTGGGTGAATCTGGCCTTCATGATAAAATAGCTGCTAGGAAACCACTGCTGAGGACAGGCAACAAGCAGAAGAGACTTGTTTGGGCTAAAGAACACAAGGAATGGACATTAGACCAGTGGAAATCTGTGCTTTGGTCTGATGAGTCCAAGTTTGAGATCTTTGGTTCCAACCACCGTGTCTTTGTGCGACGCAGAAGAGGTGAACGGATGGACTCTACATGCCTGGTTCCCACCGTGAAGCATGGAGGAGGAGGTGTGATGGTGTGGGGGTGCTTTGCTGGTGACACTGTTGGGGATTTATTGAAAATTGAAGGCATACTGAACCAGCTAGGCTACCACAGCATCTTGCAGTGGCATGCTATTCCATCCGGTTTGCGTTTAGTTGGACCATCATTTATTTTTCAACAGGACAATGACCCCAAACACACCTCCAGGCTGTGTTAGGGCTATTTCACCAAGAAGGAGAGTGATGGGGTACTGCGCCAGATGGCCTGGCCTCCACAGTCACTGGACCTGAACCCAATGGAGATGGTTTGGGGTGAGCTGGACCGCAGGGTGAAGGCAAAAGGGCCAACAAGTGCTAAGCATCTCTGGGAACTCCTTCAAGACTGTTGGAAAACCATTTCAGGTGACTACCTCTTGAAGCTCATCAACAGAATGCCAAGAGTGTGTGAAGCAGTAATCAAATCTAATCAGTAAATCTAATCAGTGTTTCACACTTTTTTGTTAAGTATATAATTCCACATGTGTTAATTCATACTTTTGATGCCTTCAGTGTGAAGCTACAATATTCATAGTCATGAAAATAAGGAAAACTCTTTGAATGAGAAGGTGTGTCCAAACATTTGGTCTGTACTGTATGTTGCACTTGAGTGACAGTAATGAGGTTAATTAACATAACTTTTACCTTAATGCGTAATGTCTCAGATACGTTTTGAACATCACGACTGAAACTGTGGAGCTCTGTTTTAGGTCCACAGTTTCAACAGCTAATATATTCATTATCTGACAAGTATGTGAAGATGGCTCTGATTTTAAACAGCACCTGGTACACTTAGATTGAAAACATGAATCATAAATCCTCTTTTCCACTGCTGGTTTGAGCTCATTAGGTATTTAGGAGAGTGCTAGCTTGTACAGTATTTTTCAGTTTCACCTTCAAGAGTAAAGCTCAGGCCTTGTCCTCCCTCAACAGAGGCAGAGTTCTGTTGCTATGGTGATAGCTCCAGCTGTCAGCCCACACACCTCTGTGTTACTAACAGCTGCAATTGATTGTCTTCCCCTAAGTCTGCAGATCTTAGAGTCTCAAAAAGGGGTCCGAACAAATCGCGAAAATCCAGGCCTCCATTGGTTAATAAATTTGATTTCCATTGATGATTTTTGTGTGATTTTGTTGTCAGCACATTCAACTTTGTATAGAACAAAGTATTCAATGAGAATATTTCATTCATTCAGATCAAGGATGTTATTTGAGTGTTCCCTTTATTATTATGAATATGGGGTACAGCGATGATTCAACTCAGCTCAGCGACTCAGCTGGCAAACAGAACACTGAGAATAAACCTACTGGCAGACCCCCCTGGCATGTTTTAGGCTTTCGTTGTCCGATGAGCTAACCCCTCCCTCTTACTTCCCTATTTCTAAAGGGGTTGCTCAATCCATCTCTCCATCCAACGGGTCCGGACTTCCCTAAACCTGGAAGGTCTTACTAAGCAGGTTTACTTGAACATCTGTTTAAGCTGGTGTTGGGAAATGACACGCCTAACCTCTAACAGCCTGAAGCCAAAAGTGTCGCCCTTCTTTAACCAGTGGTCTGGACGACCGAGTAGCCCACAGCAGTCATCCACTCCTTGACAGTCACTTCTGTTAATGGCTCCTATTCCTTATTTTACAACTTGCATTTGGCATATGGGTTAGGTTGATTTTAGTGGCTCGGCACGAGCCCCAAGGGCATTGTTTTAACAGGTTTGGCTTAAGGCAACCTATAAAAACCTCCTAAAATCATTTGGAACCAGGCAACAAGACTTTTTACCTCCAACGAAAAACCCAAAAATAAGGTGACTCAAATAATTGACTGTCCACAATAAATCTAGAATTTTACATGCTTTCTTTAATTAGTAATGCTTTTGCAGTGGTCAGTAACAGCTTAAAAATCAGCAAAACTTAAAAATTTGAATAATAGGTTAGGTTGATTGATTTATTTCTATCTTTCCCTAATGCTGAAACTGGTACGCCTGAAGAGGCTTTGGAGACGGAGGCTCACCATGGATCTGAATGGAATGATTTCTTTAGTAGGCAAGAGTGATTTTCTTCTTGGGTGAAAGGCAAATCTTCAGTTCTCTTCCTCTAAGTGGACAAGCGCTGATGCTTGCGGTTTCAATGGTCAAGTTGGGAAAAAAAATAAAAAATTTAAAATTTTAAAAAACAGAAAAACTGACTGGATGCAATCTGCTGGGTTTCCTTAGACAGAAAAACTTTTTATCCAATTTGAATAAATGATTAGGATTAATTGGAATGTATGTACCTGACGTTTGTGAAGTGCCTTGAGACGACATGTGTTGTGAATTGGCACTATATAAGTAAACTGAATTGAATTGAATTGATAACGCTGCCACCAACAGCTCCACCAGAGACAACTGGCCAGTTGGCTGAGAAAGAGGTCATCACAAAAGGTCTCCTCGCCGAAATCCACAGCAGAAGTTGACCCCCCTCACCTCAGACCCCGACCCAGACCACACAGAACTCTCCCATCTCCCCACTGAGCCCGCTTTTTGCTTTACTGGATTCTGATAACATGAAAGGAGCTCCTAAGATCAAGACCCAAATGGCTCCGACATCTTCTCCATTCAACACCCCCGTGGCCAAGGCCCTGCTACTAAACCAACATCTTTCAAATGCCGCAGAGCCCCACCACCTCCTAATCTATCTCCTCCTAATCAGGACCTTCAAATCACTTCTCTGTGATACAGTCTGGGCACCAGTGGTAACTCTATCACAAATGAGCATGTTCAGGAAAAACTTGGGCCCCTAATTGGAGATTGTAAAATTGTAAAATCTCTGTTCTTAAACTTGACAGAAAATCATTTTTAATCAACGACTTCATTACTGACCACGATCTTGATGTCATGTTTTTAACAGAAACATGGTTCCATGAATTTAAAAAGCTCCTATTCTGATAGTCGACACCTCGGAACTACAATTATATTTGTGAGAGCAGACAGCAAAGAAAAGGTGGAGGGGTGGGCACTTTGTTTAAATATTTACTAAAGTGTAAAAAGTACTTCTGGGCAAATTTGACTCTTTTGAATATTTGGCTCCCGTCCAAACCATGTTCTTGAATATTTACAGTCCTAAGTCCTAACGAACTTTTTCAGTGATTTAATGATGATGATATGTGTTGATTGACTGTTTAATTAATGTGGGAGACTTCAACATTCACATGGACAATCCTGAAGACAGACGTGCAATAGCTCCATGGGACACTCTTAGAAATTTTGGTTTGACTCAACATGTTATACAGCCAACGCACAAACGGGACATATTTTGGACTTGATCATCACTAAGGGTTTAAACATTTCCAAGGTGTCTGTAACTGATGTTGCCCTATCTGACCACTTTTCAGTCATCTTTGAAAGCATCATCTCCAATGGCTCAGTTTGCCAAAGAGACATTATAAGAAAATGCATCTTTAAGGACGGTGGTGCTGAAACCTTTAACCATATTTACTCTTCTACCCCCACTTTGCCCTGTAACACTGTAGATGAGCTGGTAGATAACTTTCATTCTAAAATCTCAGAGATCATTGATTCAATTGCTCCAATTAAAGTGAAAGTCTTTTCTGGGAAGAAATGTCTCCGTGGAGAAGTGCTCCACCAGTCAGAAGTGAAAAAAAGGAGTGTCGAAAAGCTGAACGCAGGTTGTGAAAGACTGGATTCCAGGTTCACTATATTATCTATAAAGAGAGACTATACAGATATAACCTACAACTGAAAAGTTCAAGGGAATCTTTCTTTTCTGACATCATCAGCAAAGTCATTAACAATGCTCGTGCCTTATTTGCCACGGTCGACAGGTTCACAAACCCTCCTGTAACTGTTGCATCTGAACTCCACTCTACCAGGGCCTGGGGAGGGAATTTGCTAACTACTTCACTGAAAAAACCCAAAAGATCAGAGGGGCACTCAGCACATCCACATCAACTCCAGTACCAAAGTTGTTTCCAACTAGAAACTGATTTTGAAAAAATTTTCCCAATTTACACAAATAACCTACAAAAACTTAGAAGAAATCATACACCAACTAAGCTCTTCTTCCTGCTGTCTCGATGTTTTACCCACAGCTTTCCCTAAGAAAGCTTTGACTGTCATAATATCTGATTTAACACAAATAATAAACACGTCCCTTTTTTTCAGGTGTTTTCCCCCAGGCCCAAAAAAAACACCAATTATAAAAACCTTTATTGAAAAAGAGCAACTTGGACAAGCTGCTACTACAGAACTTCAGGCCTATCTCAAACCTCCCCTTCATCAGTAAGATTATTGAAAAAGCTGTGTTTCAACAGTTAAACAACTTCCTAACAATGACCAACCGATTTGATGTGTTCTAGTCAGGCTTCCGTGCTCACCACAGTACAGAGACTGCCTTTGTCAAGGTGTTCAATGACATCCATATAAATGCAGACTGTGAAAGAACCAAAGTGCTGGTATTTTTGGACCTTAGTGCAGCATTCGACACTGTTGATCACGCAGTTTTGTTAGAGCACCTGGAAAACTGGGTCGGCCTTTCTGCTACAGCACTCAATTGGACTTTTTTGTGTCATTAGATAACTTTACATCAGAGACCACAAAAATCACATGTTGCGTTCCCCAAGGGTCCATCTTAGGGCCCCTGCTATTCAATATCTACATGCTCCCCCTAACTCAGATTTTAATAAACAACAACGCAAGTTATCATAACTATGCAGACGACACACAGCTATACATTACGATGTCACCAGGTGGCTATGAACCCATTCAGGCGCTTGGTAAAGGCTTAGATGGAATCAATGCATGAATGTGCCAAAATTTTCTTCAGCTGAATCAAAACAAAACTGAAGTAATAATCTTTGGACAAAAGGAAGAGTGTTTAAAAGTTAGCACACAGCTTCAGTTTATACAGCTAGAAACCACCAATGAGGCTCGAAATCTGGGTGTAGTGATGGACTCAGACCTGAACCTTCAGAGGCACATAAAGACAGTAACAAGGTCGGCCTTCTATCACCTAAAGAACATCTCCAGGATTAAAGGACTAATGGCTCAGCAGGACTTTAAAAAAACGAATTCATGCTTTCATCTGTAGTAGAATTGATTACTGCAACGGTGTTTTCACAGGTCTGGCTAAAAAGTCGATCAGACAGCTGCAGTTGATCCAGAACGCTTCTGCGGACGTCCTTACTAGAACGAAGAAAGTGGAGCACATCACTGAATGGCTTAGCACCAAAATACATTACAGACTTGTCAGTGTATCAACCACCCAGACCTCTGAGGTCTTCTGGCTCAAATCTACTCTGCATACCCAGAACCAGAACCAAACATGGAGAAGCAGCTTTTAGTTCTTATGCTCCACTAATCTGGAATAAACTCCCAGAAAACTGTAGAAGCGCTAAAACCCTAAATTGCTTTAAATCAAGATTAAAAACTTATTTGTTTAGAGCGGCCTTTGAATGTGTTATCTAGACATTGTTAGTTGGGTTTTCAGTCCAATTTTCCTTTAGTTTTCTTATCCATCATTCTATTCTCTTTATTTTTTTAGTTGCCTCTTTTGCTTGATTTTCTGTATCATTGTGATGTTTTTCCTTGTGTACAGCGCCTTGAGTGCCTTGTTGCTGAAAAGCGCTATATAAATAAACTGGACTTAACTTGACATAATCCCTCCAGCGTGTCCTGGGCCATCCCCTGGGCCTCCTCCCAGTGGGATGTGCCTGGAACAACCCCCCGAGGAAGGCGTCCAGGAGGCATCCGGTATAGATGCCCAAGCCACCTCAACTGGCTCCTCTCGATTTGGAGGATCAGCGGCTGTACTCCGAGCCCCTCCCGGATGACCGAGCTCCTCACCTTATCTCTAAGGGAGTGCCTGGCCACCCTACAGAGGAAGCTCATTTCAGCCGCTTGTATCCGGGATCTCGTTCTTTCGGTCATGACCAAACTTCATGGCCATAGGTGAGGGTAGGAACGTAGACCGATGGGTAAATCGAGAGCTTCGCTTTTCGGTTCAGCTCTCTTTTCACCACAACGGACCGGCCCAGGGCATCCATTACTGCGGCAGCTTCACCAATCTGTCTGTCGATCTCCTGCTCCATTCTTCCCTCACTCGTGAACAAGACCCCAAGATACTTGAACTCCTCCACTTGAGGCAGGAACTCCCCTCCAACCTGAAGAGGACAAGCCACCCTTTTCCGGTCAAGAAACATGGCCTCGCACTTGGAGGAGTTGATCTTCCCAGCCGCTTCACACTGCAAACCACCTGTGGTAGAATTTTCTTATCAAAGTGAGAGAGAAGTTAACTCATTTAATAGACAAAGGCCGGACTTTATCTTTAAAAGGTTTATTCAAAGGCATACAGCGTTTGAAGACCCTGTTACCAAGCAAGTCAGGTTGAACAGAGCCCCGAACACAAAGTACAGATCATATTTATAGCAGAATGAGGGTGTTATCTCAACATGAAGGAGTTTAACTTTATGGCCCCTAAACCTCCCCAGGACAGAGATAAGACAACTATGAATGATTACCTCATCTGCCCTCCCTTAGGGAGTGTTAACCATCATTCTTCAACAAATGACTAGAGGCCATCTGCTCTAAGAAGACAAAACACTAATCAAACACATAGGTCAGAGGAGGAAGGTGAATGAAGTTCACAGCACTTAAGAATGTTCACAGCACTTAAGAATTCCCATTACCCCACCCCAGTGCATGCTGTAGGTCTTGGCTAGAGGGGGCCAGCAGGACCACGTCATCTGCAAAAGGAAGAGACGAAATCCACTACAGACATTAACTCACTCCAATATGTTAATTTTGCCATATAATTGACAATTACCCTAAATCCTATAGTTAGCTTAAATGCTTACATTAGCATGTTGGCTATCATTAACTCGCTCCATTCAATATGTTAGTTTAGCCTTATAAGTGAATATTAGCTAAAATGCAACTGTTAGCTTAAATGCTAACATGAGCATGCAGGCTATCACTAGTATGTTGGCTAACATTAACTTAGTCCATCTTTAATGCTTATATCAGCCTACTTGCAAAAGTTTTAAGAAATTGCCCTTTAAGATTAATCATTGTTGTCTGGGTGGTGGAACAGCAGTACATACTGTTTAAGTACCTAACACAACATGGCTGCCATGTAGTTGCCTCCTATGAAGATGGTCAAAAGGTTGGTCATAGGGTAAGGTTTAGGCCATAGGAATAAATGAAAATGAATGGAAGTCAAGTCCTCAAAAAGATGCTAATCCGTGAATGTGTGCGCGCGTGTGTGTCTGTGTGTGTGTCCGAGTGTGAGACATGGAGAGGATAGAGACAGAAAGAAAGACGGAATCACAGGCAGAGATATACAGTGGAAGATACACAGAGATATAAATAGAACAGTGAAGAATGAATCAGCCAATCAGCAAAGACTTTCGTGTAACTTGACACCTGCCGTTTTTCTCATGCAGCACAAGACTTGTCTCATCCTGGCCTGGCTTTTTAACATGGAGGCACATGCTCCCGATTCACTGCCCATAATTCGGAAACTGTAAGGGCTATTGACGTCATTCTTGGACCGTTTTTATCAGAAGGGACAGGGGAACGATAATATCAGTCCTTTTCTGTTGAAAATGTAATAATAAAGACACAACACTAGGTGAAAAGAAAAGGATAAATGGAGAAAAAGACAAAAATGCCTGAACATGGTCTCGAACAACGTCTAATAATGTCACGAGAAGACGGTAAATGGCATCCAAATAATTTTTGGACCTTAGGTATCAACAGGCATCAGTGAACAATCCTGGAGAATTTCAAGTGTCTACAATAATCTGTGTAGGAGATGTGACAGTGTAAAAAGCCGATGATTTAGAGATGTTTAAGTTTTAAGCTTTTTTAGGAAGGACAGATTTGTTACTCTGAAACAAACGTATTCTATGACAACACAGTGAAAGGTATCAAAATAGTTCTTTCACTTTGAGTGTCAGCAAGCTCTGAAGATAAATTATTGCAAAGATCATGTCTCTACACCGAATGGTTTACGAGAGGCGACTACTCGAAAACACGTGAGTTTCAGGATTTGCTCAGATCTGCTCAGATTTTTAAAAATTCCTATAGGTGGCCCATTCATGGTGTGTTGACTTTGCGTTGCTTCAGGGCGTGTTGCCGGAAATCTGTTAGTCCCACATCAATGAGGGTGACATTTTCTGAATCGCGAAAGATAATCCTATGTTTTGTGTCAGTAGAGTGAAAATTGTACCTGTGAGGAGAGCTTGTTCATTCCCTCTCAGGTTATTCAAAAACCTAGAGTGTACACTCTAGCAACTGCGGAATTCCGCCACTGGATTACATTTTAAATTCAAAAACATCAAAAATCTTCCTCAAAATTTGAATCGCAATTGTAGAAGAACCCGAACAGATATCAAAAAGCTGGATCATTTGAAAAAAGCTTAATGGCTTCTGAACATTTTAAAAGTTGAATGGTGTTTCTAGCTGAAAGTATGTAGAAGTAGTAAGCTGTGAAAGAGCACAGAGTTTTAGCTGAATTTTGTGGAATTTTGCTGAGCTCATCCGGGAGAATCTTAAGTCGTCCCCTGGCCTAATCTGGGTCTGAGCTCAGCCACTCTATGTAGGAAGGTCATTTTTAGCCACTTGTATCTGGGATCTTTTTCTTTTAGTCTTGATCCATATCTCATGACCCATAGGTGGTAGTCCAATCATAGACAATTCTGAGCCAAAGCTTTGCTCTTTGACTCTACTCTTTCGTCACCACAACCGACCTGAGCATCATCCGCATTAAAGCAGAGAAGGTCCCGAACCGTCTATCTAACTCCCACTTCATTCTACCAACACTCATGAACAAGACTCCAAGATACTCCCCCACTTGATGCAAAGACTGAACCCAAAGTCAGAGGGAGCAATTCACCTTTTTGCAGTTGAAAACCTTTGCTTCAGACTTTGGGGAGCTGACTTTTATCCCTTCCTCTTCTCATTTGGCTGCAGGCTGCTCCAGTGTACTTTGAAAGTTGTGGCATGTAGAAGCCAAAAGAACCACATCATCTGTTAAAAGCAAATATGAGACCCTAAGTTTCCCAAACCAAACACCCTCTTTTCCATAACTATGCCTTCTAATACTGTCCATGAACACCACAAATAGTATCAGGAACAAGGAGCAGACCTAACTTAGTCCAAATTTGACTGAGAACAAGTTCAAATTTGTGCCAAGAATGGGGACACCGCCCTAACTTTGTTTATACAGGGACTCCCAACACCCCAAACTCCCTCAAAAAACCTCAGGAGACGAGACTGTAAACTTTTTTCACATCCACAAAACACGTGTAGACTGGAGAACCAAACTGCCATGAACCCCGCAGCAGTTCCATGAAGGTAAAGATCTGTTCCACTGAGAGGATGAAAGCCATTGTGTTCCTTCTAGATCCGAGGTTTGACAAACAGTGTGTCCACCACAACAGCCCCCACAATGTCGTCTTTTTGTTTCTTTTTTTTTATGGTTCTGCCTAAGAAACAGCATGTTTGATGTTACTCTCAGAAACATCCCTATACAATGATGCCTGGGCCACCAGGCTTCATAGTACTGACGCTTTAATATTATGTTCTTGAGGTCTGTGGCCCCAAAGCCTAACAGAGCAATCTTGCTTTTCTGTTTAAGGTGGTCAGTGTGGTGGGCAAATTACATGTTTAAAAAAACAATTGTAACAATTGGACTTAATGGGGTTTCTTGCTGATACGTTGGCTTCACATAGGCATTTTCCGATGGTTACAATTTCAATTCAATTCAGTTTATTTATATAGCGCCAATTCACAACACATGTCGTCTCAAGGCACTACACAAAACTCGGGTACATACATTCCAATTAATCTTAATCATTGAACAGTGCAGCCAGATTCTGTTATTTATTCAAATTGGATAAAAAGTTTTTCTATCTAAGGAAAGGAAACCCAGCAGATTGCATCCAGTCAGTGACTTGCAGCATTCACTCCTCCCGGATGAACATGTAGAGACAGTGGACAGTCACTGGCGTTGACTTTGCGGCAATCCCTCATACTGAGCATGTATGTAGCGACAGTGGAGAGGAAAAACTCCCTTTTAACAGGAAGAAACCTCCAGCAGGACCAGGCTCAGTGTGAGCAGCCATCTGCCACGACTGACTGGGGGGTTAGAGAGAACAGAGCAGAGACACAAAGAGAACAAAGAAGCACTGATCCAGGAGTACTTTCTATGGGAAGGAAAAGGTAAATGTTAATGGATGTAGCTCCTTTAGTCGTTTCACCTAGAAAGAAGGAACAGATAAACTCTGAGCCAGTTTTCAAGTTTAGAGTCTGAAGAGAGCACATAGAGTTAGTTACAGTAAAAGCTCAGTCAGTAGCTATGTCTAGGAGAGAGAAAGGGTTAAACACTGAAAGACAGGGCCATGTGGATCATCGGTAGAGGGTGAACATTAAGTTGTTGCCAGCAGAAGCTTGGAGGATTCCCCTCTCCAGAAAGGTGTTACAGGTAGACACAGAGTCAGGCCAGGTGTAGCTTCTAGGAAGAGAAAAGAGAGAGAACAAAGTTAAAAGCTGAAATAACAGCAAATAATACAGAATTGAAGAGTAGTGTGAGAAAGTAGCGAAGAGGGTGAAAGTGATCATTATGTCCTCCAGCAGCCTAAGCCTATAGCAGCATAACTACAGAGATAGTTCAGGATAAACTAAGCCACTAACTATAAGCTTTATCAAAAAGAAAAGTTTTAAGCCCAGCCTTAAAAGTAGACAGTTTGTCCATCTAGAGCCCACTGATGGCCATTGTTATACTAAAAACCACAATGATTGGGATACCTCTCTCTGTCAGATTGACCATAAACACTGGAAAAGAGAGGGGGTCATACAGGTAGCAGAAATGGAGGGTGTGTTTGCACCTCAACCGTAACTGAGCCGGTTTAGGCTAAACCTGACTCCCCCTTACTCCATCCAACAAGGGGAGAAGAAGACGGAGCTAAAATAAGGAAGATAGCTCAGGATAACCTAAGCCACTCTAACTATAAGCTTTATCAAAAAGGAAAGTTTTAAGCCTAGCCTTAAAAGTAGACAGGGTGTCCGCCTCACGGACTAAAACTGGGAGCTGGTTCCACAGGAGAGGAGCCTGATAACTAAATGATCTGCCTCCCATTCTACTTCTAGAGACTCTAGGAACCACCAGTAAACCTGCAGTCTGAGAACAAAGTGCTCTGTTAGGAACGTATGGAACAATCAGATCTCTGATGTATGATGGAGCTAAATCATTAAGGGCTTTATATGTGAGGAGGAGAATTTTAAATTCTATTCTGGATTTAACAGGGAGCCAATGAAGGGAAGCTAAAGTAGGGGAAATATGATCTCTCTTTTTAATTTTCATCAGAATTCTTGCTGCAGCATTTTTAATCAGCTGAAGGCTTTTAACTGCATTTTGTGGATATCCTGATAGTAAAGAATTACAATAGTCCAGAACTTGAAGTAACAAATGCATGGACTAGTTTTTCAGCATCAATTCTGGACAGGATATTTCTAATTTTGGCAATGTTCCTGAGGTGAAAGAAGGAAACCCTAGAAACCTGTTTAATATGGAATTTAAATGACATGTCCTGGTCAAAAATAACACCAAGGTTTTTTACTTTATTGTCGGAGGTCAATTAAATGCCATCTAGGTTAAGTGATTGACTAAGCAGTTTCTTTTTTAAAGACTCCGATCCAAAGACGACAACTTCTGTCTTGTCTGAATTTAGAAGCAGAAAATTTAAAGTCATCCAAGTTTTTATGTCTTCAAGACATGCTTGTAGTCTATCTAACTGGTTGGGCTCATCAGGATTTATGGATAAGTAAAGCTGAGTGTCATCAGCGTAACAGTGAAAATTTATTCTATGCTGCCTGATAATTTGACCTATTGTAAGCATATATATAGTAAAGAGAATTGGCCCAAGTACTGAACCCTGTGGTACTCCACAATTAACCCTGGAGTTTAAAGATGATTTATCATTTACATGAACAAACTGGAATCTGTCAGACAAATAAGATTTAAACCAGCCTAGCGCTGTTTCCCTGATCCCTACAGCATATTCCAGCCTTTCTAGGAGAATATTATGATCGACTGTATCAAATGCAGCACTGAGATCTAACAGAACCAGTACAGACACAAGTCCATTATCTGAGGCAATAAGAATATCATTAGTGACTTTCAGCAGAGCTGTTTCAGTGCTATGATGAGCTCTGAAACCTGACTGAAACTCTTCAAACAGGTCATTGCTGTGTAAATGCTCAGACATTTGATTAGCAACTATTTTCTCAAGAATTTTAGATAAGAATGGAAGATTGGATATCGGTCTGTAATTTATTAAGTCATCTCGATCAAGCGAAGGCTTCTTAAGCAAAGGTTTAATTACAGCTACCTTAAAAGCCTGTGGTACATATCCATTTACTAAAGATAGATTAATCATATCTAAAATGGGGCTGGTAATCAGAGGGAACACTTCCTTAAATAATTTGGTCGGGATTGGGTCTAACATACAAGTTGAAGGTTTAGATGAAGCTAATATTTCTGATAACTCTGGAAGCTCCACAGGATCAAAACAGTCCAAGCACAGATCAGGTTCTACAGTTACTTCCAATGTTGTCTCACTTGTTGAGGATGAAGTAATCATCTTCGGGAGTATGTCAAAGATTTTCTTCTTAATAGAATCAATTTTATTTTGGAAGAATCCCATAAAGTCATGACTGCTGAGAGCTAAGGGAATGGATGGCTCAACAGAGCTATGACTTCGTGTAAGTTTAGCAACTGTATTAAAGAGAAACCTAGGATTATTTTTGTTCTCTTCTATTAAAGATAAGAAATAAGCTGTTCTAGCTTGGTGAAGTGTCTTTTTATACAACAGTAGGCTATTTTTCCAGATTAAGTAGGAATCCTCTAGGTGTGTAGAGTGCCATTTTCGCTCCAATTTTCTAACATTGTGCTTTAAAGTAAGCAGATCTAAATTAAACCAAGGAGCCTGCCTCCTATGAATAATTTCCTTCTTTTTCAAGGGGGCTGCATTGTCTAATGCACCAGACAATGATGAAGTAACACTCTGAACAAGAGAATCAATTTGTGAAGGGGAAGAAACAAAATTATTGCCCTCCACTCTGTTTTTCTGTGATAATGAGGAAATTAAAAGTGGAACAGATTCTTTAAAGGTTGTTACAGCATTGTCTGATAATGATCTACTATACTGAAATTTCTTTCAGGTGTGGAGTACTCTTTTTAAATTAAACTCAAAGGTTTTTTAAAAAAATGGTCAGACAGCACAGGGTTGTGAGAAAAATATTGTTATGTCTTTACACTCAATGCCATATGTCAGCACAAGGTCCAGAGAATGAAGACAAAAGTGGGTAGGTTGTTAATGTTTTGAGCAAAGCCAATTGAGTCTAAGATACCATTAAAGGCTATATTTAAGCTATCACTTTCAGTGTCAACATGAATGTTAAAATCCCCCACTATAATAACTTTATCTGTATTTAACACTAAATCAGATAAAAGGTCTGAAAAACTGATCTAAGAATTGAGAGTAAGGGCCTGGTGGACGGTACAAAAACAACAAAAACAGAAGTGGTTTTAGTGCTTTGCAATTTGGATGAGGAAAACTAAGGATTAAATATTCAAAAGAGTTGTAGCTATTGATTGGTCTGGGACTAATCAATAAATCGGACTGAAAGATGGTTGCTACCCCTCCTCCTCGCCCAGTATTTCGAGGAATGTGAAAATTTAAATAATTAGTAGGAGTTGACTCATTTATAGTAACATAATCCTCTTGCTGCAGCCAGGTTTCTGTGAGGCAAAATAAATCAATCTGATTGTCACAAATTAGGTCACTAACTAGCAAAGTCTTTGAAGAGAGAGATCTTATGTTCAGTAAGCCACATTTAATTGTTTAATTTTTATTTTCAGTCTGAGTTGTTTATTTTATTAGATGTTCCTGATTTCCTCTTTTTAGATGATTTTTTAATCTATTCAATTTTGGCCGTGGGCTAGACACTATCTTAATAGGGTAATGGGTGGGTTGCGGTACAGAAGCTTCAGAGAGGAGTGTTAAACTACGACCCTGCTTCCTGGTATGAAACCTGGGTTGTCAGAGTTTTGGAGAACTAATAAATTCGGCCAAATTCCTAGAAAGAAGAGCTGCTCCATCCAAAGTGGGATGGATGCCGTCTCTCCGGATCAGACCAGGTTTTCCCCAAAATGTTTGCCAGTTATCAATGTAGCCCACATCGTTTTCTGGACACCACCTAGACAGCCAGCGGTTGAATGACAGCATGCGGCTAAACATGTCAGATCGGGGAGGGGACCAGAGGAAATTACGGAGTCCGACATTGTTTTGGCAAACTTACACACCGAAGCAACACTAACTTTAGTGACCTCCGATTGACGTAACTGGGTGTCATTACCGCCAGCTTGAATAACAATCTTACAGTATTTACGCTTATCCTTAGCCAGCAGTTTCAGGTAGGATTTAATGTCGCCCGTTCTGGCCCCTGGCAGACATTTGACTATTGTCGCTGGCGTCTCTAGTGCCACGTTTCTGACTATGGAGCTGCCAGTTACCAGAGTTGGCTTCTCAGCGGGTGTGTCGCTAAACGGGGAAAATCTATTAGAAACGCAGACGGGTTGGTGGTGACCTGTGGGCTGAGATCTAGGACTATGCTTCCTACGTACCATCACCCAGCCGGCCTGAGATCCCGGCTGCAGGGGGTCTGCTGGAGGACTGCTACGGGGAGCTACCCTCGGTGGCTCCGCGCTAGCTAAGGGGCCTCGGCTATCTGCTGGTTTTTCAACAGCGCGGAGCCGGGCCTCCAAATCCGACACCCTCGCCTCCAAAGCTACAAAAATGCTACATTTATTACCACGTACCATTATCACTAAAGGGGCAAAGGAGTAACTGAACATCTGACACAGAGAGCAGGAAAGAGGAGACTCAGAGAGAGAAACAGCAGAACGGGTAGCCATGGTGGAGCTAAAGCTAACGCTAAGCTAGCGACCCCATACCCCTACTAGAAAAAACCGTGTAAAACACGGAGAGTCGCCAAACATTAAATACAGCAACAGAAAGTATGTGTTTTAACGTGCTTATGTATTATAACAAGTAAGAGATATCACAGTAGAGAGAAATCAGATCAAACGAGAGAGCCTTCACACACCAAACAATCCACCAAGTGCAAAACAAGAAGTGACGAATACGCCTTACCACGCCTCCGGTGCAGTAGATGGTGCAGGCATTCATCGTCCTCATTACACTATTGTTACACTGTGCTTACAGTGCTCCCAGGTAGAGATTGTGATCTGATTTGCCTAGAGGAGGTCTTGCTTTAGATATGGATGAGTCCTTGACATTTGCATAAAACAAATCCAAGGTTTTGTTTTCTCAGGTAGAGAATTTTACCGCTAACAGTTCCATTTTCTGGACTGCAGAACTTAAGAGACATCCCATTCTTAATCCATAGGGTTTACTATCCAATCTTTGGAGCTATAACAGCGTTTACTCTTCTGAAAAGGCTGCCCACATTTTTAGAAGAGTGTTAATTGCAATTCTTGATTATTCTTCCAGAAGCACATTTGTGAGGTCATAGACTGAGGTTTGACTAGAGGGCCTGGCCTGGTCTCCGCTATAATTAATCAGAAAGGTGTTTTATAGAGTTGAGGTCAGGACTCTATGCAGGCCAGTGTAGCTAATTCACACCAAACTCTCCCATCCTTGTCTTTATGGAACTTGTTTTGTGCACAGATATGTTTAAAGAGGAAGGGCTAATCTCCAAACTGTTCCCACAAAGTTGGGAGCATGGAATTGTTCAAAATCTCTTTATATGCTGAAGCATTCAGAGTTTATTTCACTCGAACTAAAAACCCAAGCCCAGCTCCTGTAAAACAACCCCACAGCATAAACCCCCCTCCACCAAACTTTATACTTGGCACAGTACAGTCAGACAAGTACCATTTTCCTTGCAACCACCAAACCAAGACTTGGTGAAGCGCGAATCCTCAAACTAGAGAATATGTCTCCATTACTCTATAGTCGAGTGGTGGCGTGTGTTACGCCACTGCATCCAATGCTTTGCATTGCACTTGGTGATGTATGGCTTGGATGCAGCTGCTTGGCAATGGAAACCCATTCCAGGAAGCTTTCTACACACTGTTCTTGAGCTAATCTGAAGGCCACATGAAATTTGGAGGTCTGTAGCGATTGAATCTGCAGAACGTTGGCGGCCACTGCACACTATATGCGTCAGCATCCGCTCCATCAGTTTACATGGCCTATTACTTCATGACTGAGTTGCTGTCGTTCCCAATTGCCAACATTTTCCTATAATACCACTGACAGTTGACGGTGGAATATTGAGGAGTGAGGTAAATTCAAGACTGGATTTGTACACAGGTAGCATCCTATCACAGCACCATGCTGAAATTCACTGAGCTCCTGAGAGTGAATGTTTATAGAAACAGTCTGCATGCCTTTGTGCTTGATTTTATACGTGTGTACATGTAAGTGATTAGAACACCTGATTTCAATTATTTAGATGTGAGACTTTTGGCAATATAGTGTATTTAAAGACCTTCAGAAGACCTCAGAATGGCCGCGATGTGCATCAAATTCCCTTCTTCAACCTAATGAGTTTGTATATTTGTGCATGCCTTTGTGCTTGATTTTATACGTGTGGCCATGTAAGTGATTAGAACACCTGATTTCAATTATTTTTTTTATTTTATTTTTATTTTTTTAAGTTTTTAAAAAATTTTCGGCATGAGTGGCCTTTATTTTGACAGTAGGTAGACAGGAAGAGTGGTAGAGAGAGGGGGAGACATTCGGCAAATGTCACCGAATCCGGGACTCGAACCCGGGACAGCCACTTCGAGAACTGTAGGCTCTGTATATGGTTGTGCGCTTTACCCCTACACCATCAGCACCGCACCTGATTTCAATTATTTGGATGTGTGAGACTTTTGGCAATATAGTGTATTTAAAGACCTTCAGAAGACCTCTGAATGGCCCTGATGTGCATCAAATTCCCTTCTTCAACCTAATGAGTTTGTATATTTGTTCATGTTTGTCTAGACTCAACTGCGTAGAGACAAAAGAGGATCGCCAACAGCGATTGAAATTTATAGAGGAACAATTGGACCTGTTAACCGTGGACTGCAAGGCCAAGATTAAGAAGATTACAGAGGAGGTGGAAAGACAGGTGGGTTCCCATAACATCATGACTTGAAATTTCATCACAGGCTCAACCTGAAGTGGCTTGTGTTCAGCCATGTTTTGTTCTCACATCTCGCATAAAGAAATGTTAGTGTAACTAGTTTAGCTGTGTAAATTGAGATTAATATTACAGTTTATTAAATCCACAGTAAATTTAGTAAGCTTTTCCATTTAATATATTAAACTGTGTCCTGAACAGAATGTGATCTGACTGAATGGTATTATGGTTGAGTATCTAATACACAGAAACAGTTTGAGATATATGACACAAATTGTGTATCTGACCTTGCTTCTTCAGTGAAGGAAATCTCAATTTCAACACAGTACATTTTTTTTCAATAGAAAGTAATGAAACAATAAAAATACAGACAACCTTTACTGTTAGAACAACACCAGGTATATACATAATAGAATAAAACAGTAACATAAATCTGTGTGTAGCTGCTAATGTGTGATTTGCACCATCATAAATGGACTCTTTAAAGGTGTGCTCTGACCGAATGCCAATAACGCGGCCGGAGCAAGCGATTTACATGTTAACCCCATGATGAGGCGTGTTCAGCAGCGAAGTGATGCGAAGGACGTGTTGTGATTAGCGCGAATAGAGCGAAGCGAAACCCGCGATGATTGCAAAGTGCGCAATGCGAACAGCATGATTACGGCGAAAAGAGCGGAGCGAAACCTGCGATGGGCGCAAAGCAAATTTCGCTGGAGTCGCATCTATAGCCCTCTTTTCAGCACCAAAAATTGTCATACACGTATGAAACTAAGCAGTTGCTCGGGGTTCATCTATGTTCATGAAATTATATTTTATTCAAAAATATTTAATTTTCAGATGCACATGTCGGCAAGCCTGATTTCTAGGTCACCGATTAGCAGTTATTACATAATTATTAAATACTTATAACTACCATGCTACATTCTGTTTAGACACAAAAATGTTTATTATATTTAGAAGATTTGGACCGTGCAATTTGGCTGTTTATCTACTGAGCTGAGATTTATTTACTCACCGAAGACAGATGGGCAGGTGTTCTGCAGCAAGGATTCAACGCTTGTAGTTGGTGTCCCGGAGGCTGAGTCGTCCCCACCCGGTCCTCAAACTGGGTCCTGGATAGACGGAAGTACTGCTGAAAGCAACCTTGATCAAGATGCTGCTTCTGGAGTGGGTGGTGGTACTCTCCAAACAGGTTCCGTCTCTGGTGAACCCGGGGATGTCGACGCCGGCAGCGTTGATCGGCTTTCCATAAATAAAGCACCGTGACTCACTCCATGTTGAGTTGAAACCGGCAAGCAGCAGATAGAAGCTCCTCCTATTTGATGACGCGGTGAAGCGAGTGGAGCGTTGTCGTCCATTGGCCACGCGGACGATCTGAACGCACCTTAAAACCTAATAGCAGCTAATTACTGGCTTTTGTTTTAATTGTGAAGATTAGGAAAATACTTTATCTTTGTAGAATTAAATCTCTGTTACGTCTTTCTGAGGACAACAAAATGTACTTTGACAATCCAAAACTTACTTTGGTCTTCCGGATTTTTTTTTTTTAGTCAATTAAACTGAATGAGCAGTTTACAGTATGATGTATTTTTAATAGTGCAGCATTAATGTTTCCTTTGATAAGCAGTCTGCATGTGGATAATGCTGTTCTTAGTTTCTTCCCAGGACATATTTCTGAAATTTGATGGATACAATCTAAAAAATAAAAACAGCCTCTTATTCACCTCTGGAGCTGATCATAGAACCATAATAACGGAGCTGTAAGGGTAAGATCAGATTGTGAAACGAGTGTGACACAGGGTTATGATACAGAGCATATTATTGACTGTTGCCCGATATAGATTAAAAGCAATTTCATGTCTTGTTGTTTTTCTCCCAAGTATTAGGGTATTTTGATTTTGTCTTTTGGGTGACAACAAAAGCAAACCAAAACCTGTTATGCAGATGAGTGTGCCTACTGCTGTTGGATCTGGTTGAATTTTGTCTGTTATTTTTGTCTCGTTTTTACTTGACACCAAAAACGTCAGTGCTTTTCTAGATGATTTACCTATGACAATAACATTTACTACTCGATATGCTTTGCTTTGTGCTCTTGTCCAGGTAACTAACACTATGGCAGAGGAAATCAGGAAGCTTCATGTGTTAGTGGATGACTTTCACATGGACTTCCACGCTTCACCAGTGGTCCTCAAGGTCTACAAAAATGTGAGTTTCACGTGGTAGTTTTCATCAAAGGTTTTTAATGTCTAATTCATTAGTCGATGCAAATCAAAGAAATAAAAAGGGGAAAAAAGTGTACTAATTTCGACAGTGCTCTTCGGGGCCAATAGGTTTTCATTTAAGAATGAAACAACAAATTAACCTTTCCCATTGTTTGTTTGGTTAAGAAAGAACTGAAAATAAAATAATTTTTTTAATTGGTTAATCTAAATTTATTCTCAGTGCTCTAAAATGAGATTTGGAAATAAAAAGTCCAATGTGGAAATTTTATCATGCTATGGATTAAAATCAGACATAAATGGAGCGATGCCTTTGCATGAACTTGTGCCAATTTTATTGCATGAAACAAAATAAATAGTAAGTTTTGTAATGCACTAAGAAGTTATATCATCTTGTTCAAAGTGGCACAGAATCTTCCATCTGCAAGGATTTAAACAAAGAAACTAAAGAATAAAATTTGTTCTCGGTACCACGTCATGTTATTTTCCTTTAGCTAGTGTTCCCCCTTCCCCCTGTGGGTGTGTCTTGTCTCCCTTAAGCAACATTTGACCTCTTGCTGTGCTGATTTAATATCCACCTTGTCTTTGCCTCTGAAGTCGGGCTTCGTAGGGCTTCATCATTGGCTAAAGAGGAGGTGATCATCCGCTCGGGACTAATAAATGCTAGATCTCTAGCAAACAAAACTTTTTTATATTGAACAATTTCTTCATTTTATGGGATTTGGATAGTATGTTTTTAGTGGCGATGTGGCTCCAGGGCAGTGAGTCCGAACTACGATTTCATCAGCTCTACTGGGACATAAGGGAAAGGCTCTATCCTTATTCCTGTGTCGGCAGATCCCAGCTAACAGCTTTGCCAGCTTTGAGGTCCAACTTGGGAGATACACTACTGGTCAAAGGTTTTAGATACACTTTCCCACTTAAGGGGTCTCCTTATTTTATGACTATTTCAATTGTAGATTCTCACCAAAGGCAACAAAGCTATGAATGGACACACGTGGAATTATGTAGTAAATAAAAAGTGCGAAATAGCTCTACACATTTTTAGATTTTAGATTCTGTAAAATAGCCACGCTTTGCTTTGATTACTACTTTGCACCCTGAGCATTCTCTCCCTTAGCTTCATAATTGCATATGTGTTCATTCACAGTTTTGATGCCTTCAGTAAAAATCTAACATAATGTAAGCAGTCATAAAAATATAGAAAACCTTTGAATGAGAAAGGCGTTCTAGAACTTTTCAGAATCAGCTTTATTGCCAAGTTTGGTCACACAAACAAGGAATTTGACTCCGGTACACTTTGCTCTTTGGTTTTTGTTTACAGAATAGAATATACATATTTACAATGTACAAATATACACACATATATAAAATAAAATAAAATAAGAAGGTGCATTTGCAACATCTGTATGCTGTTGTTTTGTACTCTATTGAATGTTCAACAGAGAAACAGCCTGGGGGAAGAAACTGTCTCTTTGGCGGCTGGTTTTAGTCAACAGTGCTCTGTAGCGGCGGCCTGAAGGTAATACTCTGAACAGTTTGTGTGCAGGGTGTGTGGGGTCTGCAGAGATTTTAGCAGCTCTTTTCCTGACCCTAGACCTGTATAAGTCCTGGATGGAGGGAAGGTCAGCCTGATTATTCTCTCTGCAGTCCTGATTATTCGTTGCAGTCTGGACTGGTCCTGTTTTGTGGATGAGCCAAACCACACTGAGATGGATGAAGACAGGACAGACTGAATGATGGCAGTGTAGAAGATGACCAGCAGCTCCTGTGGAAGGTTGTACTTCTTGAGTTGCCTCAGGAAGTACAGTCTCTGCTGGGCCTTCTTCCGAACAGGTCCTCAGGTCTCAGGTCCTCAGAGATGGTGGTTCCTAGGAATCTGAAGTGGTCCACAGCCGACACGGTGTTGTTGAGGATGGTGAGGGGGCGTGTATGGGGGTGGTGTTTTTCGAAAGTCCACCACCATTTCCACATTCTTGAGTGGGTTTAATTCCAGGCAGTTCTGACTACACCAGTGTATCAGGCGATCCACCTCCTGTCTGTATGCGGACTCATCACCATCCTGGATCAGTCCAATGACAGTGGTGTCATCTGCAAACTTAAGGAGTTTCATGGACGAGTCCGCTGAGGTGCAGTCATTTGTGTAAGGGGAGAAGAGGAGTGGGGATAGAACACACCCCTGGGGGGCACCAGTACTTACTGATCTGGTTCGGGAGAAGATGCTCCCCAGTCTCACCTGCTGCTGTAGGTCCATCAGGAAGCTGTTGATCCACTGACAGGTGGAGGCTGGGACGTTGAGCTGGGTGAGCTTCTGGTGGAGGATGTCTGGTATGATGGTGTCGAAGGCCGAGCTGAAGTCTACAAACAGGATCCTGGCGTCCCTGGGTGGTCGAGGTGTTGCAGGATGAAGTGTAAACCCAAGTTAACAGCATCATCTGCCGACCTTTTTGCTCGGTAAGCAAACTGCAGGGCGTCCAGTAGAGGGCCTGTGATGTCTTTCAGGTGCTTCAACACCAGCCGCTCAAAGGATTTCATGACCACAAACGTCAGGGCTACAGGCCTGTAGTCATTTAATCCTAGGATGGTGGGTTTCTTGGGCACTGGGATGATGGTGGATCGTTTGAAGCAGGAGGGGACCTCACACTTCTCCAGTGACTTGTTGAAGATCCGGGTGAAGATCGGAGTGAGTTGATGTGCACAGGCTTTCAGGCATGATGGGGAGAGGTTATCAGGTCCTCCAGCTTTCTTTGTTTTCACGTGCTGAAAGAGCCTGTTTACATCATCCTCAGGGATCTTTACTGCAGGTAGAGGATCTGAAGGTAGGGGGTTGGTTGCTTTACTGGTTGAACTTGTTCCTGAATGGGATGTGGAAGAGTTGGTTTGAGGTGTGAATGGGTTCTTTTCATGTCTGCAGTAAAAGCCATTCAGACGGTTTGCCTAGGCGAGGACTCTGTTCGGGAAGGGTGGCGGGGGGCTCCTGTAGGCAGTCAGGTTTCTTAGGCCAGTCCATACAGCCGAAGTGTCACCAGTAGAAAGGCTGTTTTTCAGCTTCTCCCTGTAGCTTCTCTTGGCTGCCTTGATCTCCTTTGTTAGTTTGTTCCTGGCCTGCCTGTACCGCGCCCAATCTCCACTGCTGTGAGCCTCTTCCTTATCCTTGCGCAGATTCCTGAGATGTGGAGTGAACCATGGCTTGTTGTTCCCAAAGGTGCAGAAGGTCTTGGTCTGGACTCACATGTCCTCACAGATACTGATGTATGATGTCACCACATCAGTTAGTTTGTTTAAATCCGTGGCTGAGGTTTCAAAAACAGTCCAGTCTGTGCATTCAAAGCAGGCCTGTAGCATCTGCTACGATTCCTCAGTCCACTTCTTAACAGTGTGAAGCACGGGTTTGGAAGCTCTTAGTATCTGTCTTTAAGTTGAGATGAGGTGGATAAGAGAATGGTCCGAAAATCCCAGAGCAGCCCTGGTAACAGCATGGTATGAGTCCTTTAAAGCTGTGTAACAGTGGTCCAGTGTGTTTTTGTCTCTGGTGGGACACTTAATATGCTGTCTGTATTTTGGAAGCTCATTTGAAAGATCTGCGCTGTTAAAATCTCCCAGCATTATGATGAAAGAGTCAGGGTATTTTTTCTTCACGTCTGTAATCAGCTCAGCAAGAGGTTTTTCCGCGGCAGAAGTGCAGTTATGTGGTGGAAAATATGAGTCGATTATTATAAACGAGGAAAACTCTCTCGGTGAATAAAACGGTTTACAGATTATGGAAAATGACTCCAGATCAGGACTGCATGTTTTCCCCAGCACTTTTATGTCTCTGCACCAACCTTCATTTATATAAAAGCAGATTCCCCTTCCTCGCTTCTTCCCCGATAGCTCCGCGCTGCGATCCGCTCTGAACAGCTGGAAGTCCGGCAACGGCAGTGCGTGGTCCGAGATGTTGTCACTCAGCCATGTCTCGGTGAGGCAGAGAACCGCTGATCCGCGGAGGTTCGTGTTTTTACCGGTGAGGAGAAGCACCTCGTCCATCTTGTTGCTTAGAGAGCGGACATTTGCCAGGTGGATCTAAGGCAGTGGTGTGCGAAGTCCTCTTTTTCGGAGCTTTACCAGGGCGCCAGCTCGCTTTCCCATCCGACGCTTTCGGCGCATTATCCCATACAGTGCCGCCGCTCCGCTTGCCAGAAGCTCAGTGAACTTCGGATCGATGAAGGATGGTGTAAAAATCCCAAAAGAGGACTCTCTGATGTTGTGAAGTTCCTCTCTGCTGAATGAGACCACAGAATTGTGGCCAGAGACCACAGTACTGTGGCTCGAAATACATAAAAACACACAAAATACACAAACAAAGAGAGAGCAAAGCTCCGAGGCTGCCATCGTCGGCGCCATCTTGGTGGTCTATCTTGACTGATAGAAAAGTTAAGAGGTGAATCCCGATGCTACGTGACCTTTTCGAGAACCCAAGTTTACTGTGGTTTACTATGTTCACTTAGGCTAATTTTTACTTATAGGGCTAAGTGCTAATGTTGGCTAATATTAACTTATTCCATTTAATATGTTAAATTAGCCTTGAACCGCCACCCCTCCTTGAACCGCCACCTTAACGTGGTGGAGAGGTTTGAGTTCCCGAATGATCATAGAGGCTATGTTGCCTGGGGCTTAAATGCCCCTGGTAGGGTCTCCCATGGCAAACAGGCTCTAGGTGATGGGTCAGACAAAAAGCGGTTCAAGACACCCTCATGAGGACTTATACGATCGAGGCACGTGATGTCGCCCAGTATGGCGGAGCCGGGTCCCACCCTGGAGCCAGGCCACGGCTCGGGACCCATCAGAGACATTTGGTGGCTGGGTTGCTCCTCGCTGTAGCCTAGCCGGGCAAAGCCCGAAGGACAGACGCAAGGCCAACCCCCAGTGGGCCCACCACCTACATGGGGATCCAGGAGGGACCAGTGCAAAGAGGATTGGGCGGCAGACGAAGGTGGAGACCTTGGCGGCCCGATCCCTGGATGCTTAGGCTGGCTCTAGGGACATGGAATGTCACCTCGCTGGTGGGGAAGGAGCCTGAGCTTGTGCTGGAGGTCAAGAGATATCGACTAGAAATAGTTGGGCTCACTTCCAGGCACAGCGTGTGCTCTGGAATCCATCTCCACGAGAGGGGCTGGACCCTCTTCTACTCTGCAGTGGCCCGTGGGGAGAGGCAGCAAGCTGGTGTGGGTTTGCTTGTTGCCCCCAAACTCAGCTGTCTCATGTCGGGGTTTACCCAGTGGATGGGAGGGTTGCATCCCTGCGCCTTCGGGTTGGGGACAGGTCTCTGACTGTCGTTTCGGCCTATGGGGTCGGGTGGTAGTGCGGAGTACCCGGCCTTCTTGGGGTCCCTGTCGGGGTTGCTGGATAGTGCCCCTCCCGGGGACTCCATTATTCTGCTGGGGGACTTCAACGCCCATGTGGAAAACGACGGTGACACCTGGAGAGGTGTGATCGGGAGGAATGGCCTCCCCGATTTGAATCCGAGTGGTGTTTCGTTATTGGACTTCTGTGCTAGTCACGGATTGTCCATCGGTTGTCCATCGGTGCACTTGGCACCAGGACACCCTAGGCAGGAGGTCGATGATCGACTTTGTTGTCATATCGTCAGACCTTCGGCCGCATGTTTTGGACACTCTGGTGAAGAGAGGGGCTGAGCTGTCCACTGATCACCACCTGGTGGTGAGTTCGATCCGGTGGAAGAGGAGAAAGCCAGACAGACTTGGCAACCCTTCCTCCGTAGGGTTGCCCGGCACTCCCTTAGAGATAGGGTGAGGAGCTCGGCCATCTGGGAGGGGCTCGAAGTAGAGGCGCTGCTCCTCCACATCAAGTGGAGCCAGTTGAGGTTGCTCGGGGATCTGTATCGGATGCCTCCTGGACGCCTTCCTCGGGAGGTGTTCCAGGCACGTCCCACCGGGAGGAGGCCCAGGGGACGGCCCAGGACACGCTGGAGGGACTATGTCTCTCGGCTGGCCTGGGAACGCCTTGGGCTCCCCCGGAGGAGCTGGAGGAGGTTGTCTGGGGAGAGGAACGTCTGGGCGTCTCTGCTGAGTCTGCTGCCCCCGCGACCCGGTCCTGCATAAGCGGAAGACGGCGAGACGAGACAAGACAAGATGTTAAATTAGCCCTATAACTATAAATTAGCCTAAATGCTAATGTTAGCTTAAATGCTAACATTTGCATGTGGGCTATCACTAGCATGTTGGCTAACATTAATGTAGTCCATCTATGGTACTTACAACAGCCTATATGCAAAAGTCTATGAAATTGCCCTTTAAGTTTAATCACGGTTGTCTACGTGTTGGAGCAGCAGTACATGCCGTTTAAGTACCCCACACAAAATAACATGTACAGGGGTTGGACAATGAAACTGAAACACCTTGTTTTAGACCACAATAATTTATTATTATGGTGTAGGGCCTCCTTTTGCGGCCAATTCGGTGTCAATTCGTCTTGGGAATGACATATACAAGTCCTGCACAGTGGTCAGAGGGATTTTAAGCCATTCTTCTTGCAGGATAGTGGCCAGGTCACTACGTGATACTGGTGGAGGAAAATGTTTCCTAACTCGCTCTACAAAAACACCCCCAAAGTGGCTAAAATAAATTTAGATCTGGTGACTGTGCAGGCCATGGGGAGTTTTAAACTTCCTTTCATGTTCGTCAAACCCAGTCTTTCACTGTGTGTATTGATGCATTGTCATCCTGATACACGGACCGCCTTTTTCAGATACAATTTTGAACCATTGATGCACATGGCCCCAAAGAATGGTTCGGTATTCCTTGCAGTGACGCGCCCATCTAGCACAATTTTTTGGGGGCCAAGGTAATGCCATGATATGGCAGCCCAAAAACTATCACTGATCCACCCCCATGTTTCACTCTGGCCATGCAACAGTCTGGGTGGTACCCCTTTTTGGGGGGCTTTTCCACACCGTAACTTCCCGTATGGGGGGGAAAAAACTTAAAGGGGGGACTCATAAAAGAGAAAAATACTTTTTTTCCATTGTCCACAGCCACAAGATTTGCGCTTCTTGCACCATTGAAACCGACGTTTGGCATTGGCATGATTGACCAAAGGTTTGTCTATAGCAGCCCGGTCGTGTATATTGACCCTGTGGAGTTCCTGACGGACAGTTCTGGTGGAAACAGGAGAGTTGAGGCTTGAGACTTGCTGTCTTGGTCACAGATGCGCCAGCAAGACGTGTACCAACAATTTGTCCTCTTTTGAACTCTGGTATGTCTCCCATAATGTTGTGTGCATTTCAATATTTTGAGCAAAACTGTGCTCTTAGCCTGCTAATTGAACCTTCACACTTACTGATGCAATGTGCAATCAATGAAGACTCTAGGAACCACCATTAAACCTGCAGTCTAAGAACGAAGTGCTCTGTTAGGAATATATGGAACAATCAGATCTCTGATGTATGATGGAGCTAAATCATTAAGGGATTTATATGTGAGGAGGAGGAGAATTTAAAATTCTATTCTGGATTTAACAGGGAGCCAATGAAGGGAAGCTAAAGTAGGGGAAATATGATCTCTCTTTTTAATTTTCATCAGAACTCTTGCTGTAGCATTTTGAATCATCTGAAGGCTTTTAACTGCATTTTGTGGACATCCTGATAGTAAAGAATTACAATAGTCCAGCCTTGAAGTAACAAATGCATGGACTAGTTTTTTAGCGTCACTCCTGGACAGGATATTTCTAATTTTGGCAATGTTCCGGAGATGAAAGAAGGGAATCCTAGAAACCTGTTTAAATGGGATTTAAATGACATGCCCATGTCAAAATTAACACCAAGGTTTTTTACTTTATTACCGGAGGTCAATTTAATGCCATCCAGGTTAAGTGATTGACTAACCAGTTTCTTTTTTTAAAGACTCCGGTCCAAAGACGACAACTTCTGTCTTGTCTGAATTTAGAAGCGAAAAATTTTAAAGGTCATCCAAGTTTTTATATCTTCAAGACATGCTTGTAGTCTATCTAACTGGTTGGCTCATCAGGATTTATGGATAAGTAAAGCTGAGTATCAATCAGCGTAACAGTGAAAATTTATTCTATGCTGCCTGATAATTTGACCTATTGTAAGCATATATATAGTAAAGAGAATTGGCCCAAGTACTGAACCCTGTGGTACTCCACAATTAACCCCGATTTCAAAGATGATTTATCATTTACATGAACAAACTGGAATCTGTCAGACAAAAAAATTTTTAAACCCAGCCTAGTGCTGTCCCCCTGATCCCTACAGCATATTCCGGCCTTTTTAAGAAAATTAATGGTCGACTGTATCAAATGCAGCACTGAGATCTAACAGGACAAGTACAGACACAAGTCCATTATCTGAAGCCATTAGAATATCATTAGTGACTTTCAGCAGAGCTGTTCAGTGCTATGATGAGCTGGGAAGCCTGACTGAAACTCTTCAAAAGGTCATTGCTGTGTAAATTTTCTCACGTATTTGATTAGCAACCTTTTTCTCAAGAATTTTTAGATAAGAATGGAAGATTGGATATCGGTCTGTAATTTATTAAGTCATCTCGATCAAGCAAAAGGTTTTTTAAAGTCAAGGGTTTTAATTAGAGCTACCTTAAAAGCTTGTGGTTTACATATCCATTTACAAAGGTAGATTAATCATATCTAAAAAGGGGCCCCTGGTAATCTGAGGGGAAAATTCTTTAAAAAAATTTGGTTGGGTTTTGGGTCTAACATACAAGTTGAAGGTTTTAGATGAAGCTAATACTTCTGATAACTCAGGAAGCTCCACAGGATCAAAGCAGTCCAAGCACAGATCAGGTTCTACAGTTACTTCCAAGTTTTCTCATTGCTGAGGATAAAGTAATCATCTTTGGGAGTATGTCAAAGTTTTTTTTTTAATAGAATAATTTTTTTTTTGGAAGAACCCATAAAGTCATTACTGCTGAGAGCTAAGGGAATGGATGACTCAACAGAGCCATGACTCTGTGTAAGTTTAGCAACTGTACTAAAGAGAAACCTAGGATTATTCTTGTTCTCTTCTATTATTGATGATAAATAAGCTGTTCTGGCTTGGTGAAGTGTCTTTTTATACAACAGTAGGTTTTTTTTCAGATTAAGTAGGAATCCTCTTGGTGTAACGCCTTTTTTCTCCCCCCCAATTTTCTAACATTGTGTTTTAAAGTACGCAGCTCTGAATTAAACCAGGGAGCTAGCCTCCTATGAATAATTACCTTCTTTTTCAAGGGGACTGCATTGTCTAATGCACCACGCAATGCTGAAGTAACACTATGAACAAGAGAATCAATTTGTGATCAGGAAGTGTTGTCGAAAAATTCGTATCCAGAGACTGATGATTGTCACTCAGAATCAGCTTTATTAAAATCTTGCAAGAGAGAAGGATTTCACAGCATTAAAGATGTGCTCAGTAGTGCTGCCAAATCATTCTGACTAGACAAAGTAAAAGTTCTCCTATAAGCTACAACAGTTTTCAAGGTGACTCTCATGAGACCTGTTTCCTAGAAAAAATCTTAACAGGGGGCATACAATTATTTCACACAGCTGCAAGCAAAGGCTGAAAAACCATTACTCTAAGACTAAACAAAGAAGAATGGAACAACACAGAGGGGTTTCAATACTTTTGTCAGTTCCTGTAGAGTATTAAGGAGCAAATCAAGCAAGGCACTAAAATTTCCATAACAGGAAGAAACATAATTATTGCCCTCCACTGGTTTTTCTGTGATAATGAGGAAATACAAAAGTGGAACAGATTCTTTAAAGATTGTTACAGCATTTTCTGATAATGATCTACTATAATGAAATTTTCTTTAGGGGGGGGAGTACTCGGTTAAATTTAAAACCAAAGGTTTTAAAAAATGGTCAGAAAGAACAGGGTTATGAGAAAATATTATGTCTTTACCCTCAATCCATATGTCAGCACAAGGGCCCAAGAATAAAGACAAAGGTGGGTTTGGTTTTGTTAATGTTTTGAGCAAACCCAATTGAGTCTAAAAAAAGCATTAAAGGGGCTTTTTTAAGCGTTCACTTTCAGTTAAACATAAATGTTAAAATCCCCCACTATAATAACCTTATCTGTATTTAACACTAAAATAGTAAAAGGTCTGAAAACTGATCTAAAAATTGAGAGTAAAAGGCCTGGTGGACTGTACAAAACAACAAACAGAAGTGGTTTTTGTGCTTTGCAACTTGGATGAGGAAAACTAAGGAAAATATTTTAAAAAGTTTTGCTATTGCTGGTCTGGGACTAGTTTTAAAAAATCGTACGAAAATGGTTGCTACCCCCCCAGTATTTCGAGGGAAGTGAAATTTTAAATAATTGTAGGAGTTGACTCTTTTTAGTAACATAATCCTCTTGCTGCAGCCAGGTTTCTGTGAGGGAAATAAATAAACTGATTGTCCAAAAGGGTCACAAACCAGCAAAGTCTTTGAAAAGAGAGATCTTTTGTTCAGTAAGCCCCTTTAATTGTTTTATTTTTCTTTTTTCTGAGTTGTTTTTTTTATGAATTTTTCCTGATTTTTCGTTTTTTGATATTTTTAAATCTATTCAATTTTTTGGGTGTGGGCGAGTCACTGTCTTAATAGGGTAATGGGGGGTAGCATACAGAAGCTGCAGAGAGGAGTGTTTAACTTCGACCCCTGCTTCCCGGCTGAACCCCCGGGTTTTTCAGAGTTTTTGGGGAACTAATAAATTTGGCCAGATTCCTAGAAAGAAGAGCCGCTCCATCCAAGTGGATGGAATGCCGTCTTCCCGGTCAGACCAGGTTTCCCCAAAATGTTCGCCAATTATCAATGTAGCCCACATTAATTTCTGGACACCACCTAGACAGCCAGCGGTTGAATAACAGCATGCGGCTAAACATGTTGTCACTGGTCAGATCAGGGAGGGGACAAGAGAAAATTACGCAGTCCGACAGAAGGTTGTGAAAGCATTTTAAAAGTTAAATGGTGTTTCTAGCTGAAAGTAAGCGGAAGTAGTTAAATGGCAAAAACAGTTAGGTTTAAGCGGAAGTTTAGCGGAATTTTTGATGTTTTCCATTCATTTGGGACATAATGGGACAAAAATCGGCAGACAAAGCGGAATATTAAAAGGTATAAATACCAAAAGTCATAGCCGTAATGTCCTGAAAGGGCAGAATATTGTGAAATTTGAACGGTTGAAATAGCGCAAAGTATGCAGAACTAATTAGTGATCAAAAAAACAGAGCAACTAGAAGAATAAAAAAAAACTAGAAAAAGGTGCATTTCCTGCGAAAATGCAGTGTGAATGCTGAAAGCGGAATTTTTTAGCCGAAAGCTGGCAGAAACAAGCTGAAATTGACTGCAAACAATCTGCTAAAATTCAATGAATTAGAAGAAAACAGAAGTGCTAAACTCCTGTTGAAAGCTGGCACAAAGTGGCTAAGGTTGGCAGCAGAATATCAGCTGATATCTGATAAATTTGTAGAAATAGCAGAAACAGCAAAGAAAAACTTTCATCTGATCTGTTTAAGCAGGAAGACTATCAGGTATAAAACAGCGTAACAAGGTGAGGATACCTCAAAACTGCTTGAAATGGTTGTTGAAATACAAGAACTGACAAAAACATTAAAAAAGCAGGAAAGACCTGCCCATAGATGAGCTGAAAAAGCATAGACTGAAGCAAAAATATAGACTAAGAAGTTGAAGTCAGTGCTAAAATATATAAAAAATACCAGAAAATTCAGAAAAAGAATGAGAAAAGGAAGCTAAAATGCTAACATTAGCATATTGGTTATCACTAGCATGAAGGCTGATATTAATTTACCCCATCTACTATGCAAAAAGTAATGTATAAGCTAAAATTACCAAAAATGGCAATGCTTACTACAGCCTATATTCAAAAGTCTATGAAATTGCCCTTTAAAAATATTCACTCTTGTTCAGGTGTTGGGACCTCAGTATAAGCTGTTTAAGTAGCTGGCATCAAATGATCACTGTTTTGATGCTGTCCTGGGACCTATTAAGATGGTCTTATCATCATAAGTCACAGAGTAGTGGTTTCATTCTGGTTCTGATAGAGTTCAGACCTGTTTCTGATATAGGTTTATACCTGATTCTGATGAAAATGTTTAGAAGGTTCTTAAACAGATTTGTTTTCTGGTTCTGATGAAGCTTTTTGCCAGGTTCTGATGGAGTTTGGACCCAGTTCTTATAGAGATTTCTTCCTGGTTCTAAAGGAGTTTGGATCTGGTTCTGATGGAGATCTGTATCAGGTTCTGCTGGAAGTCTGTACCTGGTTATGATGGATGTTTTTCCTTGGCTCTGATAGAGTTTGGACCTGGTTCTGATATAGGTTTGTACCTGGTTCTGATACAGGTTTGTACCTGGTTCTGATACGGGTTTGTACCTGGTTCTGATACAGGTTTGTACCTGGTTCTGATAAATGTTTGTACCTGGTTCTGATGGAGGTTTTTTCCTGGTACTGAAGGAGCTTTTTGCCATGTTCTGGTGTAGTTTGGATCTTGTTCTGATAGAAGGTTCCTCCTGGTTCTGCAGGCGATATTGACCTGGTTCTGGTGGAGCGTCCCTAACTGGTTCTGATGGAGTTTGGGTCCGGTTATGATGGAGATTTGTTCCAGGTTCTGATGAATCTTGTAACTGGTTCTGATAGAGGTTTCTTTCTGGTTCTGATAGAGTTTGAACCTGGTTCTGATAAGGGGTTCCTAACCGGTCCTGATGGGGAATTCCTCTTGGCTCTGATGGAGAGTTTGAGTCTGGTTCTGAGGAATGTTGGACCTGGTTCTGAGTCCTCCTGATACTTAAGGAGATTTGGACCTGGTTCTGGTGGATTTTGGATCTGGTTCTGATGGATGTTTCTCCTTGGCTTTGATAGACTTTGGACCTGACTCTGATACAGGTTTGTACCTGGTTCTGATGGAGATTCTTTCCTGGTTCTGGTGGGGAGTCCCTAACTGGTTCTGATGGAGTTAGAGTCTGGTTCTGATGGAGATGTGTTCCTGGTTCTGATGGAGTTTGGGTCCGGTTCTGATGGAGATTTTCTCCAGGTTCTCATGGATTTCTGAACTGGTTCTGATAGAGGTTTCTTTCTGGTTCTGACTGAGTTTGGACCAGGTTCTGATAGTGGGTGACTAACTGGTCCTGATGGAGAATTCCTCCTGGTTCTGATGGAGTTAGAGTCTGGTTCTGATGGAGATTTGTTCCTGGTTCTGATGGAGATTTGTTCCTGGTTCTGATGGAGTTTGGATCTGGTTCTGATGGAGGGTTCCTAACTGGTTCTGATGGAGTTTCGGTCCGGTACTGATGGAGATTTTCTCCAGGTTCTGATGGATTTCTGAACTGGTTCTGATAGAGGTTTCTTTCTGGTTCTGATTGAGTTTGGACCTGGTTCTGATAGTGGGTGCCTAACTGGTCCTGATGGAGAATTATTCCTCCTGGTTCTAATGCAGTTTGGGTCTGGTTCTGATGGAGATTTGTTCCTGGTTCTGATGGAGGGTCAAACTGGACAAAATTAATACAATAAAATCATCATTAAATAAATAAATGTTGTGAATGTCCCATAAGTGAAGAAAATGTAACATGAAAGAAATGTAACATTAAATGTGCCATTAAATTAAAGGTACCATTTATTTATTTATTTATTTAATACATCATTAGAAACAATAAATGTACCATTATATCATGAAATTGACTATTATGCAATTAAACGTGCCACTGAATAATTAAGTATAATTTTAAAGACGACATGACATAATTAGTGGTACACCTAATATTTAATGATGTATTAAAATAAATTGTACATTTAATGGTACATTCAATTTTTTTCTATTTAACAACGTATTTATTTGATATCTTCCCTTGATGAAGCCTTTCTATACGGAGCCCGCGAGGGGACATGGTGGAATTTTTTTTCTTTTGCGTTCACTCGCAATACTTTTTGTGTTTGCTCGCAATACTTTTTGCGTTCTCACGCAATACTTTTTGCGTTCTCACGCAATACTTTTTGCGTTATCTCGCAATACTTTGTGGGATAGTTTCCAAACCAGATAACTGCAAAAATGGATCAAACACTACACCCGTTTTTGAGATTTATTGAGTTTTATTTTGAAATCGGCCTTAAATAAAATGATCTTCAATCAGACTTAAAGACAGTTATTATCCACAAGCTGTCGGACTATTGAACTCTGGACCATAATACTGCACGAAACCACATCTGTGACACTTTTTTTCTTATTGCTGCTGCATGATGTGTACTTTTTTTGGACGCCATTAGTGCTTTTGTTTTTATCTGGATTTGAATGGTTCTTCTTATCTTAAACCTTTAATGGCGTTAACTGCATGTTAACCTGCATATCACAAATAAACCATATCAGTGCTGTTTGTTTTGTAAGCAGTTTGTCAAATGTGCTGCTGTTCCAAAATGCACAGCTTTCTCAAGGCGATTAACAACTTTTGCGAGCGAATGCAAAAGTATTGCTTGGGGACACGAAAGAAAAAAAAGTTCCCCCATGTCCCCTCCCGGCCTTCGTACCTTTCCCCTCTACTGTGGCAAAGGCTCTTAAATCTTTAGTGCACATGCGAGCAATTTTGTTGGTCAGATGAGACTTGATGCGTGATGGTACTTTTTGTTTGACGAATGAAGAGATGTAGCTGATTTAATCCAGAATTTGCCTTAGTCACTGCTGTACTTGATTACGACTAAATACGTTTAACCAGCAGCATACTGCGTGTTAACAACGCTGCATTCAACTCTCCTGAAGTTCGGTAATATTTGCGACTTTCCTGTCAGCTCTATGAGTTTAATAGATAAGTCCTTACTTCTGACTTTACGTTGCAAATCCAATTTTACCACGTCCAGTTCTCCACCTGCGTTTGCTCCCTCCATTCTGAACGCAGGTGGAAAACATCGATCAGAAGCAGTGTTGGCTTGTGGGTCGTGTAGTTCGTTTGACTCGCATTATAGTATATGCTTCTTGGAAAAAAACTATACAATGGCGGTGTCGAGTTTTTTTTTCTTAAAATTTATAACAAAGTCTCAGTTTTACATTTCCAAAGACAATTGATCATAGTTTATTTTCCCTCCTACTGGTTAGCTCCCGCTCCCGTCTGCTCCCGTTCATTTTTTATCCTGTACCGTCCCAATCAGGTGATCTTTACTAATGCTGTCTCCCGTCCGGTGGGATTGCCATGGGAATCCCGTGACCCGTGGGATTCCCGAAAAAATGTCAGCCTCTAATATACAGTGGAAGATACACAGAGTTATATATAGAACAGTGAGGAGTGAATCAGCCAGTCATCAAAGAGTGTCAATGTAACTTGTCACCTGCAGCATTTCTAACGCAGCACCTCACTATCGTCTCCCCCTGGCCTGGGCTTTTAACATGGAGGCGCATGCTCCCGAACTACCGCCCATAACTCGGAAACTGTAAGGGCTATCGATGTCATTCTTGGACCGTTTTTCTCAGAACGGACAGGGGAATGAGAATGTTAACACTTTTTTCTTGAAAATATAATATTAAAGGCACAACACTACGTGACAACAAAGGGAAACATGGAGAAAAACTGAAAAATGCCTGAACATGCTCTTGAACAACGTCTAATAACTCGGAAACTATAAGGGCTATCGATTTGATTCATGCACCGTATGAATCAGCAGGCCTTGCTGAACAATCATGGAGCTTCTCAAGTTTCTACAAAAATCTGTCTGAGAGGTGTGACCCTGTGAAAAAGTGGATAATTTTGACCATTTTTAACCTGAGTAAAGGTGAATTTTTCACTCTCAAACAAACCTATTTCACGAGAAAACGATAAAAGGTATCCAAACAATTTTTGGACCGTAGGTATAAGCAGGGATCGGTGAACAATCCTGGAGATTTTTGTGTGTCTACATAAATCTGTGTTGGAGACAGTGTAGAAAAGTGGATAATTTTGAGATTTTTCAATTTCAAGCGATTTTGGGAAGGGCAGATTTGGTACTCCTAAACAAACCTTTTTTATGACGAAACGATAAAAGGTATCAAAACAATTCTTTCACTGTGAGCGCCAGCAAGGTCTGAAGATAAATCTCCACAAGGCTCATGTCTGTACCTCGAACTGTTTACGAGAGGCGGCGATTCGAAAACTTGTGAGTTTAAGGATTTTTTGCTCAGATTTTTTGTGAAATTCCTATAGATTTCCTATACAGGGTGTGTTGACTTTGCGTTGCTTTGGGGAGTGTTGCCGGAAAGCTGACATTTTCTGAATCGCGAAAGAGCATCCTACGTTTTGATGTATAATTTGTATAGGTAGAGTGAAAATTGAGCGACTGAAGAGAGTTTGTTCGTTCTTTTTCAGGTTATTTAAAAACCTAGAGTGTACACTCTAGCAACAGAAGAATTCCGTCATTGGATTACATTATAAAACTGAAAATCTGAAAAAATTGTAATAAAGTTTGAGTCAAAATTGTAGAAAAACTGTAAAAGATATCAAAAAGTTGAATTAAACAGTAATAGCAGAAGGCTGTGAAACCATTTTAAAAGTTGAATGTTTTTTATGGCTGAAAGTACGCAGAAGTAGTTAAATGGCAAAAACAGTTTTTGCAGAATTTTTGCCGTTTTCCATTCATTCCAATGGGGACAAAAAATTCATAAAAAGCTGAATATTTTAAAAAGTTTAAAAGATATAAATACCAAAAGTCATAGCCGGAATGTCCTGAAAGGGCTGAATATTGTGAAATTTGAACGGTTAAAATAGCACAAAGTATGCAGAAGGAGAAGCGAATCAAAAAGTGTACGGAAGCAACCAGAATAAGAAGAAGATGATGGAATAATAAAGAATAAAGAGAAACAAGATCTATGAAATTGCCTTTTAAATTAAATCACTGTTGTCTAGCTGTTGGAACAGCAGTACATGCTGTTTAAGTACTCGACACAAAATGGCTGCCATGTAGTTGCCTCCTATGAAGATGTTCAAGGGGTTAGGGGTCGGGTCAGGTTTAGGCCATAGAAATGAATGAAAATGAATGGAAGTGTCCTCAAAATTATATTAATCCATGGATGTGTGTGTGTGTGTGTGTGTAGGAGACAGGGAGACAAGAGAGGCAAAAGAAAGGCAGAGTCACATACACACATATACAGTGGAAGATACACAGAGCTATAAATAGAACAGTGAGGAGTTAATCAGCCATTCAGCAAAGAGTGTCAGTGTAACTTGACACCTGCAGCATTTCTAACGCAGCACCTCACTATCATGTCATCATGGCCTGGGATTTTAACATGGAGGCGGATGTTCCCGAACTACCGCCCATAACTGTAAGGGCTATCGACGTCATTCTTGGACCGTTTTTCTCAGAACGGACAGGGGAACGAGAATATTAACACTTTTATTTTGAAAATATAATATTAAAGGCACAACACTGGGTGAAAAGAAAGGGAAAAATGGAGAAAAAAGACAAAAAGGCCTAAACATGCTCTCGAACAACGTCTAATAAATCGGAGACCGTACATAGTATTTGAAAAATTTTCGAACCGTGGGCAACAGCCATCCCTGGTCACCGATCATGGAGATTTTCATAACTCTGTGTCTTTCACAGTATAAAATAGGATGATGGAAAGAAATGTCACTCATGGATTACTAGTCAAACTTTTAGGGAAAAATACATGGGAGAAGGGCTACGGAATTCTTCTGACTCTTGGCGATCGAGGGGTGGTTGACAGAAAACCGTGAGACCTAGAACAATAGATATTGTGTGAAAGCAGAGGCCCGGCCCTACAAACTGACCGAAAATGGTGACTTTAGAGCGAAATTTGTGACATTCATTTTTCATGAAACCCTCTTCTAACCTACCTGAGGAACGTCTTCTCCTAGGAGGAACGAAGGTGCGAGCATTCATGGGTCTGTAAACCCCTGCAAAACAGTCAGCTTCTGCTTCAAAAAAGGGAAAAATATAATGAACTGCTGCTAGATGACTAAAAATGACCAGGGAGGTTAGGGTCATTTCCTTGGAAAATCCTGAGTCAGATTTTACACACCTGAATTGGGAACTGCTATGATCCAGGTCTGCTAATCATAATAGGAAATCTTCTCATTGCTTCTCCAGCTAGACCGCAAGCTTTGATCAAGCTCTTCTACGGAAGGTCTGTTGAGGAAGGAGTGAGTTAACTCGAGTTGTAACTTACTTCACTTGAAAGTTTGCTTCTGTTGTGTCAAGCTAACACAAAAGCAATGACACTCTGTATGGGTCATGTAACCCCGCTGTGATGTCAGCGCTGCACTGGATGCTGGGAGGTGTAGTTAGTCCATTCCTGTGGCAGGACGATTCTATCATATAAAAATTGTAATGGGCAACTAAATTTCCATACATAAGTTTAAACACTTTACAAAAGGAACTTGGTGGTATTTGGCCATGGGTGGGCCAGAATAGGGTCTGGGGCTGAGAGTGGGGCTGAGGCATTTGGGTATATCCTGGTGGACAGTAGGCTGTAGGCTGAGAGTACCTGCTGGGGCCTGCATATTGCCTGCCGTCCTGTCTGGTCCGGCTGATCTCTGGGTCCTGGGCTGCCAGCGGTGGGGGCACTTTTCTTGGCTGGTCGGTGGCTGTTCTGTGGGGGCTTCCTCGTGTAGACTTTGTGGATCTTTGTGGGTTCCCTGACCTCAGTCATCTCTGGGCTACTTTGGGCATGGCTGGACAAGAGGGGGAACTCACGCTGATGGCTTGCAGCCCGGTCCCTCATCCCACAAATGTAACACCACACAGAAGTAGGGTCTTGGGGTGTGGGACCAAGGGCCTTGTGGAAATGGTAACACTTAGGTTGGGGTGGGGAAGACTCTCCTGTCAACAAACAATTGGGGCCTCGTACACACCAGCCACAGCTCCAATTAAAATGCAGTTGAGACATACTACTCACTACTCTCTTACTACTCTCCAATTTTGCGTTGTTTGCTATTATCTTAACTTTTAACTTTATGTTCTCTCTCTGTTTTTTCTCTTCCTAGAAGCTACATCTGGCCTGGCTCAGTGTTTAGCTGTGGCACATAGACATAACTACTGGCTGAGCTTTTACTGTGACTAACTTTATGCGCTCTCTTTCGTACTCTAGACATGAAAATTGGTTCTGAGCTTATCTGCTTAGCTATCTTTCGCTCCTAGATGAAGCCACCAAAGGAGCTACGACTGCTTTCAACATTTTACTTTTCTCTCATATAGAAGGTACTACTGGATCAGTGCTTATGTGTTCTTTTTGTGTCTCTGCTCTGTTTTCTCAAACCCAGAGTCGGTCGTGGCAGCTGGCCGCTCACACTGAACCTGATTCTGCAGGAAGTTTCTTTCTGTTAAAGGGAATTTTTCCTTTCCACTGTCACTACATTCATGCTTAGTGTAAGGGACTGCGGCAAAGTCAGTGCAACCGATTGCCCACTATTGATACATGCTCATCCAGGATGAGTGAATGCTGCAAGTCACTGACTTGATGCCATCTGCTGGGTTTCTTTAGAAAATGCTTAACCAATCTGAATAATAAATTGAATTTAACTGCACTGTTTGATAGCTAGGATCAGTTGGAATGTATGTACTTGACTTGAAATCTGTATGAATCAATTGAATTGACTTTGTAAAGTGCCTTGAGACGATGTGTTGTGAAGTGGCGGCATAGAAATAAACTGAAACTAAATTGAAACACATCTGCTTTCATCACAACACTTCGCATTACCACAGACAAACACCACAGAGGGGGTCTGTGCTAGGGGGCATGGCATGGTCCCCTGGGGCCTGTTCTTGCTTGGCAGGGACTTGGGGTGTGAGGATGGCCTGGGGGTCTCTGATGGCACCATGGAGGCCAAGGGGCCTGCCTGCCTTGGTGGGGTGTTGTCTGTGTGGGTGCCTGGACCACATCCCAGAGTGGTGGGTCCCTGTCTGGCGGCCTGTTGCTCCCTGGGGCGTACTGGGCTGGAATTAGGGCCACAGGGGCTGCACTGGGCTCTGGTTGGTCTTCCTAGAACTCTAGGTGCTGTGGATTGCATGCCTTCTACAGTTCTCGCCACACAAATGTACACTTCCATGGGAATAATCAGGCTCACACACACCACCTCAACACAAACACACCTATTTCTACACATAAGCTCACTTACACACACACACACACACACACACACAACACACGCACACAATGTTGTCCTATCTCTGCAGGGAACTTGCCCTAACCAGTATATACCAAGCCCAAAGTCAGTTCATACCTTAGTCCTAACCCTAACCATTAACCTATGTAACCCATTTTCCCTTGTGTGGACCGGGCAATATTTTCACTCAGTCTTGTTGTTTGGTCAGGGGTTGATCTACGAAAAGTTAGACTGACATGCGGAAACACACACTCGCGCACGAATCAACACACAATTACTCAAATGGTTATAGGTCATACAAACACAGGTTACTAAAAATGTCCATGTGGCCAGCCTACTCTGACTTGACGACCATATAATAAATAAATAAACCATGCAGAAAGCACTGTATCCGTTACAATCACATTAGTAACATATACGACACAAAGACGCATAGATTCGCAACACAGGTCGCAGCGTTCGCATGCACCCTCCCTGCCCTATGGTAAACCTCCAGACTTTACCTTCGTCAGATCATCTTCCGGTTTTATTTGAGTTTAATCTTTTAACTCCTGTCCTTGGCCTGTGCACCACTGCGCTTCTGTCGATCTGATCAATGCACAGATGTTGCAGTTTCTGCTTTCCCTTTCAGGAGTTTCGCCACATTGGAGATTTTGATCAGATAATTAATGATTTTAATACAGTTTTGCACATATACATAATATTGTTGAAAAGTTAATTTATTTTAGTAACTTGGCTCATTTATATAAGTACAGCTCACAAAATGTGAACATTGCGTAAAAGTGGAATGTTTTTGCCAGTCATCTCAGAAAGTGAAACTCATATATTATGTAGAATCGTCACACATAGAGTGATATATTCCAAGTCTTTGTTTTCTTGTAATTTGATGATTGTGGCTTACAGGTAAAAAATAAAATAAAAATTCAGTATCTCAGAAAAGTTGAATACTGTGAAAAAGTTCATTATTGGAAACTCATGGTGTCACACCCTAATCAGCTAATTAACTCAGAACACCTGCAAAGATTTCCTGAGCCTTTAAACGGTCTCTCTTTCTGGGTCATGGGCTACACAATAATGGGGAAGACTGCTGACTGGATAGACGTCTAGAAGACAGTCATCAACATCCTTCACAAGGAGGGTTAGCCACAAAAGGTCATTGCTAAGGAAGTTGGTTGTTCACAAAGTTCTGTATCCAAACATATTAACAGAAAATTGAGTGGAAGGAAGAAGTGTGGTAGAAAAAGGTACACCAACAACAAGGAGAACCACAGCCTTGAAAGGATTATCAAGTGAAATCCATTCAAGAATTTGGGGGAGCTTTACAAGGAGTGGACTGAGGCTGGAGTCTGTGCATCAAGAGCCACCACACACAGATGCATTCTAGATACGTACTACAAATGTTGCATTCCTCGTGGCAAGCTGCTCCTAAAACAGAGACAACGTCAGAAACATCTTACCTGGAACTGAACTGTTGCTCAATGGTCCAAAGTCCTGTTTTCCGATTAAAGTAAATTCTGCATTTCATTTGGAAATCAAGGTCCTAGAGTCCGACGCAAGAGTGGAGAGGCACAGAATCCACGTTGCTTGAAGTCCAGTATGAAGTTTCCACAGTCAGTGATGGTTTGGGGTGCCATGTCATCCGCTGGTGTTGGTCCACTGTGTTTTCTGAAGTCCACAGTCAATGCAGCCATCTACCAGGAAATTCTAGAGTACTTCATGCTTCCCTCTGCTGACAAACTGTATGGAGATGCTGATTTTATTTTCCAGCAGGACTTGGCCACACCACCAAAGGTACCTAAAGCTGGTCCAGTGACCATGGTGTTCCATGGTTGATTGGTCAGAAAACTCCCCTGACCTGAATCCCCATAGTCCTTTGTGCATTGATGCGGTAATTCATGCCAGAGGAGTCCCAACCAAGAATTGAGTGAATAGAAATGTGTATACTTTTCAGACGCCTGACATTTGTGCTTAAAACATCCTTTTCTGATTGGTCTAATGTGATATTCTAATTTTCTGAGACACCGAATTGTGAGTTTTCTTTACTTGCAAGTCATAATCATTAAAATTACAAGAAATAAAAGCTTGAAATATTTTACTCTTTCTGGAATGAATCTCTATAAAATAACCATTTCATTTTCTACAATGACTGGCAAAAATATTGCCCTTTTACACAATATTGTAATTTTTTTTAGGTGTACCTGTAGATTAACTGCACACTGATATTTCCAATCCTTTATTTCTGTTAATCATGATTTTCTGCTTAGAGCCTAATGAAAACACATTTAAGATTAGAATATTACATCACATCAATAAAAAAACTTTTTTAATACAGACATGTGGGCTTTCTGAAAAGTATATTTCATACCTCCTTAAATAACATTTTCAAAAAATGCTCTTAATATGACAAACAATCCTCATTGGAACGTATATTGTAATTTATTGAATATGACTGTATATTGGCTGAGGTTGCAGTTAAACCAATCACCACGCCTGTACATTACTTCGGGCCTACTGGCAAATAGAGAGAAAGTGGAAGAAGGATAGACTAAAAGTTTTTGAGAAGCTGCTTAGCTGACTATCAGGCTGCTGGTAAAAGTACTAAGACTCGGTTTTAAAGTTCTTTTTAACTTGCTCCAGGTGTCTTCTGAATCCTTGTAATAAATTTTATATTGTTCCTTCCACTTCACTATGAAACGTTTTAAAAGTTTTTTATTGATGAACTGTGTGCTGTCAGGTCCTCACCCTCTTATTCCACCCCTGACCCTGCCATAAAACTGTAAATATGCTCTATTCAGAACTCCTTAAGTGGCATTTCCTGTAAGAAATCTCATATTTAGCACATTAGGCTATCCGATTGCTAATTGATTGTTTGAAAAAATAGTCTACAGAATAATGATTGTGTTCTTTTCCCACAATTCCAAGGGTGTCCAACACCTTTTTATTGCGCAGGTGAAGGTATCCCATTCAGGCTGCTTCAGGGGGTCTTTAGTGCCGTAGGCATCTCAATTGTCAAGTTAGTTAATGCTTATATTTTTACTTAGGTTAAACATGCTGTGCTAAAGCCTCTTCTTAAAAAGAGAAACTTAGATCCTAATTTTCTGTGAAACTTTAGGCCAATTTCGAAGTCTCCTTTTCTCTCCAAAATATTAGAGAAAGTGGTTTGCCTTCTCTTGGGGGATAATATGACCCTAGAACTACGGCTTACAATTTCACAGAGACGTGCCTGTCTTACACCAAAGCTTGAAAGATACTTGAAGTACTGCATTTTCTAATGCCTTCCATAATGTCTACCATTATTTGCTATAGGGTGAATGATTGACAGATTTCATGTGTGTGCTGATATGTTATATGCCACGCTACTTTGGTTTTACAATCTCAGCTTCTTTTTATAAAAACACCTATGCCTCATTTTATCAATAGATCAAGTATGATGTGAATGACAAAGTAATGTGTAAGGTGGGTTCATGTTTGCTCAGTTGTTATACAACTATAATCTGAAAGGGTCTATAAATGACTGGAAAGGTGGTGGGGTACTTTATGAGATGCCTTCCCCGAACAGCCTAAATATAAAGCAGTATTAACTTTTCTGAATTAGAACATTAGATTACTTTTTTAACAGTGATTTAAGGATGGATTTAGACCAAAGAACATTTTCAACAGATTTTCGTACGGTTTTGCAAGTTTAATAATTTCTTAAGTAGGGGTCATTGGGGGTTGATGAAGACCTGTGTTGTAGGGGGATATTTCGATATAGACAATGGATGGTTGGATGGTTGGTTAATTATTATTGCCAATTAGTACTTGATTTGAATTACACAGTCTGACATTTTGCTAAACTCCCAAACAGTTGTCTATTTTTAAAGGGTAAACAACAAGATCATTTTGTGTTTTAGGAGCTCCATCGTTACATAGAGGAGGGCCTGGATAGGACCATGTCTGAAAGGTGCTCTGGCTCCGTCGCCTGTGCCGTGCAGTCCACACAAATGGAGATGATGGGTAAAACTTCAGGCAACTAACTATTAATATCCCATGTCTGTTATCTCTGTACAGACTCATGTTTGCTTTGTTCCATTTACAAATTGCTGCAAGCTATATTGTTTGATCAGGGATGTCTTTGGTTTTTCAACCAAAATTACACTAGATTTTAGACTTGATGCAGTTTACAAATGTATGGCTGTTTGAGTTATAAATTTTAACTCTTTTTTTATTTGTATTTTATTGTCTTTTTCACAGTGTAATTTTACAATAAACACACATACAAGGTCATCTAAAAATAACCACTTTGGTCAGAGTTGACTGTCCTCGGATGTCCATGCTCATAAGATGACCAATATTTATTTTTTGCTAACAAAAACTATATATACAATAAAAAAACAAAAGAAAAAAAACACACTACAAAATTTATCAACCTCCAACCTTATTGATGCTGTTAATTTCTCCATAATATAAATACTTAACAAGACATCCATCCATTCTTCCACTTTAGGCACTATATCACTTTGCCATCTTCTGGCTATTGCTTTTTTAGCAGCCAACAGCCTTATTCACAACATTTTGTAGTCGTCCCCTTTTTTTAATTTTAAAGTATCAATATTCCCAAGGTACATAACTTCAAATCCAATTGGAATCTTCATTTTTATCTCTTCTTCAGTTACTCTTTTTATTTTTGTCCCAAATCGATTTATTAAGTGGCATCCTCAGAAGATATGGAAATGATCAGCTTTTTTTGCACCACAGAATCGCCAACATTTGGTATCTTCCTATTTTCTCTGCGCCAAAATCACAAAAAACCTTATTATATTCCTCCAGCCATACTCTCTCCAAAATGATAAATTTGTGGTTTTCCATTGATATTCATTAATCACCTCCCAATCCTCCCCTGACACCTCAATGTTTGCTTCCGTCTTCCGACTTTTTTTTTACATATTCAGTGTTATCTGCTTTTAAGTCCTCCAGAATGTTACACAATTTGGAAATAGCTTTTCCTTCTATCATTGACTTTTAGACTTCAATTTATAACCTTTTGTATACTTGACCATTTTGATTCTAGATTCCTTTTTTTAATTTCTTGTCCTAAATAATGTTGTAGTTGCCGGTATCTATAAAGATCCTGATACTGAAGATCCTATGTCTCCTTCAATTTTTGAAAACTCACCACTGCTTGTTTATGATTAACCTCCCAATTCATCTTTGGGCCATTTCCCACAATTTAAACCCCCTATCCAATTTATTAGGTGCAAAATCTGTATCTTACACAATCAACCTCAAAAATCTACATTGACATGTTCAATTATATTTCATCATAATTTTAGTCCAAATTTTAATAAATACCCCAACCATGGATTTCTGTTTTGTTGCAAATGAGCGCTCAATTTTTCATCACCTATAAAGGCTTGTATTGGAAGACCCTCTGTCAATCTTTCTTTAATATCTTTCCTTCTTGCAGAATAATTTGGATCACATAAATGTACCAAAACCCTAAGTTGTGTGGCTTGGAAATAACTTTTTAGGCATGGAAGAGCCAAGCCTCCCCTCCTTTTTAGTAACTGCAACGTACTTTGTGTTATTCTTGGCTTGGCCCCCTGCCATATGTATTTAGATATAATTTTGTCCCATTCTTTAAATTCTGTTTCCGTCACCTCAACCAGTAGATTTTGAAATAAGTATAGCAGTCGGGGTGAAATGTTCATCTTAATCACTTCTACTCTTGATGACATACTCAGATATCGTATTAAATTCCATTTCTCCAAATCGGTCTTTAGCTTTGATATCATTTGATCATAGTTTGAAGACTTCAATTTTCCCAGCTCTTTTGGTATATGAATACCCAAGTACTTCATAGATTCCATATCCCACTTGAGCTTCTAATTATGTCTTATGTTTTGATTTGGTTTATAGTAAAATGATATGACATGAGTTTTTGGACATTAACTTTGTACCCCGACAGCATACCACATTCTTTAAAGGCATTCATTAGTACAGGCAAAGAAGAGTTAGGATTAACCAAGTAAATAATGACATCGTAAGCAAACAACGCAATTTTCTGTTCTGCTCCTGCCATTAATACCCCTTTGCTATCTTTCTGAAGCCAATTGATTAAACAAAATAATAGTATCAAACAACAACGGGCTTACCGAATATCTCTGCCGGCAGCTCCTTTTGCAGTTTGATAATTTCAGACAGACTACCATTGACTCTGATCCTTGCTATAGGATCTGTGTATAAAGTCTGGAAAGTTTTAATACGTACATGTGAAATTTAAACCTCTTCTTTTTATTTTATTTTATTTTTTATTTTATTTTTTTATTTTATTTTTTTTTAACCGTGTCCTGTCTGGCAGAGTAGCGCTCGGAATTGTTGTCTGAGTGCCAAGAAAATACCCAACAGATTTACTTTCACAAGCGGAGCATCACTGCTAATGCTTTAAAGCTCTGCTTGATATTTATAAAAGAAACTTTATTATAAACTTCTTTGGGAATATTTCAATTGTTACGGACACGGAGACTGAAATGAAAAGGAAAACAGAAGCTTGACAAAGAGAGAGATGGGGCAAAAGGGAAGAAGGGGAAAAAAGGAGGAGAGAGTGGAGGAGAGAAAGAAGGATGAATAGAATAAAAGATTACACCCTGCTTGCTTATACACAAATTAGCACACGGGATTTATAAATGTAAAATGTACTTAGTGAGAAGTGCAGCCCAATATAGATCATCTGTGAATCTATCAACACCTGTGTGGACGCACTTTGTATACAAGGTTTCTCCACAAAAATATGCAATAGCGAGAGTGAGGACCCACCGACCTGCCCCGTGGTCCCCGTGCGGACACTGAGGAGATCCGAGCCACAGACATCCAAAGGCGCCCCAAAGCACAGGAACCCCAGGAGAACCACTGCCCGGGACAACACAAACCCCCCCCCCCCCCCCCACCCCAGAGAAGAGCAGTGGAGAGTCCCGGGGGAGCCACCCAGCAGCGACAGTGCAGAAGCCCCAGGGAACCGCAGCGACGAGCCCACAGGCCCCGCCGGCAAACCGTCCACGCCCGAGCAGATCCAGCCATGGAAACCCAGGGGGGACCCAAGCCCCGGGACAAACCACCCCCAAGGCAGAGGCCCGAAAAGGGGCCCAAGGGCCCAAGGCCCAAAAGGCAGCCCCCGGGGAGGAGCCAGCACACACAAAGCCCCACCCCCGGACACGAGAACCACAAGTACCAGGGGGGCCCAGAGACTCCCAACTCCCGGCAGGCAGGGTGGGGGGGAGGAAATGGCCCCCCCTTTTTAAAGGGGGGGGGGCTAAGGGATCCAAGAGAGGGGCAGCCCCAAAGCCCCAACCTGTCACAAAAAAAAAAAAAAAAAACAGGCTTTCACAGTCACAGTCCCCCCAATCCATCCTCACCCAACACACAAAAAAATCACTCTCCAACGTGGGAGAAAAAACCAACAAGGCCCATAAACCCACTCATCCCCAACTCCCCAGGGTACTCTATATCGGGGCCCGGGGCCCCGGGCCCCATAGGGGAAACCCAAAGCCCAGGGAACAGGGTGGTCCCCCCCTATGGGGCGGGGACGGGCAGACAGGCCCGGGCCCCCGGGCGGTTTCCCGGCCCCCCCCAGAACCCAGTCCCCAAAAAACCCCCCATCCCCCTTCGGGGGGAGGGGGTTGTTGATTTATAAAATCCATTTTTGATCAAAAACCATTAATTTTTGGGAAAAAAGGTTTTCAATTCGCCTCTCTAGAATAGCTGTGAAGAGCCTATAATCCACGTTTAAAACACTTATTGGTCTGTAAGTCCAACAATTTCTTACATCTTTACCTTCTTTTGCAATTACAGTTGCAATTATAATTGTAGCAATTATAATATAATTGCAATTATAATTGCTTCTCTTCATAAATCAGGAATTGCCTCTCCTTTCATTATGCAATTAAAAGGGTTTTGGTGTAAGAAAAGGGGAGAAAACCGTTTTTCAAAAACTTTATTTACTTTTTAAACTTTAAAACCCCTCAGCCCCGGGGGCATTTTTTATTTTGGAGCTTTAAAATTGCTGCATTTATTTCCTCTGTTGATATTTCTGACACCAGTGACTCATTTTGTTCCTCTTTGCATGCATCCTACAAAATTGATGGAGATACTCCTCTGTTGTCACTTTGTTCCACATACCCCTCAATCTCCTTTTCAATTTCACCCTTCTTTTGTCCATTTAGCAGGCTTGAGTTCTATCGCCATACTGTTTTCGTCTTTTCTTTGTCCATGTTAATTTTGAAATATATTGGACAGTGATCAGACAGGTCCGTCACTCCAATATCACAACTTTCTATTCTATACCTATCCCTTGTATAAACTAAAAAATAATAATACACTGAGTATGGTGCAGAAAAAGTAGGGATCATCTCTTTTAGAGCTGTTAAGTTCTCACCAAATGTCCGAAATTCCAGGTTGTGATATTACTTTCCTGTTTTTTTGAGAGGGATTTTTTTGCTGTGCCCCTTTTCCCGAAGAGTCCAAAAAGGATTAAGGGATTTTATTTTTGATCACCTCCAAAAGGGATTCCCCTCTCTTTTGTTGGGAAACCCAAAACAAAGACATGTTTAAAGGAAAACCCAATCCGAACACGGAGGCGCATACATATTTAATAAGGTAACTAATCCCCTTCTAGTCTGCCCACCACCAATACATGACTATCATCTTTATCCTTAATTATCTTAATTGTCTCAAAATTAACTAAACTTTTGTTTGAAATCAATATACAAACCCCTTATGGGCCCGGGTTTGTAAGAGATGAGAAAAATCCCGCGATTCACATTAAAAAACCCTTTTGTAAAAGGGTTGTTCAGGACAAAGCCGGGGGTAAGGACCAATGCAAAAACCCCTACGTTTGGGGGAATTCAGCAATTTTGCGGAGTTGAGAAAAACTGGGAAATTTTTTGTCCCCAATTTTGTCGGTCTTTTGCCCTTTCAGCACAAAAAGGGTTTTAAAAAAGGGACGAAAACCAAAAGAGTTGTTCAGGGTATCTAGGGTTAAAGTAGGAAATTTTTATTTATTCACCCAAAAGGGGACTGCCCTTTTTAAAAGCTCTATTTTTGCCATTTTTATTTTCCCCCCTAGTGCCCATAAAACCAAACTTTTTGAAAAAGTAAAAAATCGAAATAAAACAGGGAAAAATTTTAAAATCCAAAACCCGAGGGCTTTTTTGTGTTTAAAATTTTTGAGCCCCCCGGGAAAACCCGGGGCCCTTGTGAACCCACTTTTTTCCCCATCCCTTCCCCCCCCCAAAACGGGAACAAAAAAATAAAAAGAAAGCAAAAAAAAAACCCCAACTTGTACTTTAAAGAAGGTTTTTATTATTTTTTTAAAATACTTTGTCCAAGGCGGGAAAAAAAAATTCTTCCCATGTTCCAACCTTTTTTCCTGGCAGGAAAAAAACAACGTTGCAGAAATTCTAAGTTCCATGGGATATTTACTGTAAAAAGTTTGGGTTTATTAGCTTTAAAAAGCTTTCCCTTTGGAAAAGCCTTTTGTTGGGCCTTTAAAAACCTGGCCCGTTTCCCCTTTTTTATTCCCGTGTTGAGGATGTGCCCGGTCTTGGGTGCTCCCCTTTAGCCAAAATCGATGGGCATCTTCTCAATTGGGTCTTCTGTGGTTACAAATGCGAACCCCCCAATTTTTCTATTTACCATGTCTTAATCGCCTCCTTTCTGCCGAACTGTAAAGGCCCGGTTTTCCTTTAAAAAACCTTTAAAACCCCGCCGGGAATGGGGATCTGAAATTTTGTTCGCATATTTCTTTTCTTCATCTTCACTTCAGGGGGCATAGTCTTGTAAAAATAGGCTCTTAGAACCCTTTGGGAAGTCTTTTTTCTCCCAAAACCTTTTTTTTAAAAATCCCCCTTTCATTTTTTAAACTTAAAGGGTTATAAAATTGTCTTGGTGGGAACTTTGGGGGGGAGGGGGCCCCGTGCCCCGATGGGGTCAACCCCATCAAACTGGGGCGAGAGTGGCAAATTTACACTTTTTTTCCCGGAAATAAAACCTTCCACAAAAAACACTCATTTTACTTTTGCCCCCCTTTTCGGCCTCTTTTTCTCTGTGCAAACAAATGTTATCTCTCCTGGCCCTCCCTTCTTGATCAGTTGTTTCTCCTTTAACTTTCTTTGGAGTTTAATGGAGTTCCCCAGCAATTTTCCCGGGACGTTTTAAAATCGGGCCCCCGTGATTGTCCTTCTGCGTCATCAATTCGCTGGTTTTTCATTTAAGGTCTTTTTTTGATGTTTTTTAGGGGTATTTGCGTCTTCTCTTATCCGAACAAGGGAAAAGCCCCAAAAGTTTACATTTTCCATGGAAACCCGCATTGTTTCAGGCGATAGCTCCACTGTTATCCCCCGGCTCGCACAGTTGGGCGAATGCCCCAGCACCAAATGCTCGTCGTCTGGGCTTTCGCTAAAACGTTTTTAGCCTTCCCTTGGTTTTTCTTGACATAATCCAAGCCCCTAATGTCGTCTTCAGATTTATCACCGTTTACTTCAGGCTACGGGCATTTTCTCAATTTCATTCATTCATTCATTCATTTTCAACCCCTTTTCCATTTGTGGGTGGGGGGGAAAAAGGGGCCTTTCTCCCGCAGTTTTATGGGGGCGAGGCGGGGGTAACCCTGGACAGGTCGCCAGTGCATTGCAGGGCATTTTTTTCTCAATTTTTTCAAACAAAATTATTCATACTCCTGATAGTTTAAAGTTTAAGGCAATCTTTTAATTTTAACATATTTTTTCTGACTGAAAGTATTACAAATGTTTTGGAGATACCCAGCCGGAGTTCTGACCTGAACCTGGCTGAGATTGGGTAGGGGGAGCTAAAGATTAGGGTGATGGCAAAGAATTGGAGGTCATCGCCATAGGTAAATATAAAACCAGTGGAAACATGCAACAGCTGGTCACCAGTTATAAGAATCGTTGATTACCTTAAGCCAATAAAGATTTTCTTTTTTTTTTTTGTAAAAACAAAGATTTTAAATTAATACTTTTTTAACAGTGTTTTGTCTTTTCAGAGATGTCTCTCATTTCCTATTAAGACCACACTTCTTGGTTCATTAAAAAGAAAATGTAATCTAAATTTATGAATTATTTTTGGCTGAACTGTATAATTTTTTCATTTTATATGCCTGAAATTATTAATCCATTGAAAAACTATCATGATAAACCACCACAAGCAAAAGAAGGTCCTCTCTGTGTCTGGACCATTCTTTCAAATTAGTATGCCCACTGCCTTACAGCTCACTGGACTTACTCCCACTATGACATACACAGTTTGTTGGCAACCCAAGCAAAAAAGGACTGTTGAATTGACTTTGCCACTCTGCTCGCTCATTTCTCTGAACTTTCCCCCAACTTGATAATTTTGGTGACTGCAACATTAATATGGACATTACAACTGAAACTAGCAATTATTTTAATAGCAGATTAATCTCACTGACTCAGAGATGTGAGGTCAGGGATGAAGAAGATCACAGGCTTCAAACAGAAGGAGGACCAGATAGACAGAATCTGGTCAGAGTCACAGCCAATTAACCAAACAAATTCTTCAATAGGTTCAGTTCAGAAACAAGCTTAGCATCCTCCTCTCCTGCTTACTTGCCCTCTTTTGACCCACACCTTTCTAAACTATAGACCTGTTGCCCTGACATCCCACATCATGAAGGTCCTAAAGAGACTCCTGCTGGCCCACCTGAGTAAGCAAATGATAAACTATCAAGACCCTCTTCAGTTTGCTTATCACTGTGGAGTTGGAGTTGAATATGCCATCATACACCTGCTTCAACAAAACCACTGTCAAAATGGACAAAGCCAGCAGCACTGTGAGGATCATGTTCTTTGATTTATCCAGTGCATTTAACACAGTTCAACCTGATTTGCTTTGTCAGAAACTCCAGAAGACTCAGGTGGAGGCCTCAACAATCTCCTGGATCAAAGACTATCTGACTTACAGACCACAGTTTGTGAGGCTGAAGGGTTGTGTGTCTATCCTGGTTGTTAGCATCACAGGAGCACTACAACAGCTCTTTGAAGAAACCTGTATAATGTGAGCTACGACCAAATCCAATTTCCCTTTGGGATGAATAAAAGTATTTTTGAATTTAAATTGAATTTGAATTTGACAGACTGATATGTGATAACATTGTTCAGAATTGAGATGACAGGACAGGGGATAAACAATAAAATGTGCATATAAGCTGCCTGGTTGTTTAATTCATTGCAGAACTAAATTTAAACATTTTAAATACAACTACAGTGGTATTGAAGTTTACAACAGGCACTAAACTTAATATGTGAAGTCACAATAGTGAGTTAGCAGCTATGTGGGTCAGCGACATTCTGGTCCACACTCCAAGCCAGCTGGTGGCAGTAATACACCACATCATTGTATGTCAACCGCAAGAAAGCGACAAAGAAGAAGCTATGCGGGATTCTTAAACGTGGATTGCTAGTGCCCCTTTTCCACTGGGTTGTTTCAGGTGGCGCAGCTCTGCTCCACTCAGTTTCGCTCTACTCTGTACCAAATCCTGCTTGAAGGACAGGTACCTTTTTGTGTCAGTAGGTAACTTTACATCAGAGACCACAAAAATCACATGTGGCGTTCCCCAAGGGTCCATCTTAAGGCCCCTCCTGTTCAATATCTACATGCTCCCCCTAACTCAGATTGTAGTAAACAACAACATAAGTTATCATAACTATGCAGACACACAGCTATAAATTACAACGTCACCAGGCGACAATGAAAACATTCAAGCGCTTGGTAAATGCTTAGAAGAAATCAATGCATGGATATGCCAAACTTTTCTTTCTTCTGGGTGTAGTGATGGACTCAGACCTGAACCTTCAGCGGCACATAAAGCCAGTAACAAGGTCGGCCTTCTATTACCTAAAGATCATCTCCAGGATTAAAGGACTAATGTGTCAGCAGGACCTTGAAAAACTAATTCATGTGTTCATCTTTTGTAGAATTGAAAACTGCAACGGTGTCTTCACAGGTCTGCCTAAAAAGTCAATCAGACAGCTGCAGTTGATCCAGAGTGCTGCTGCCCCTGTCCTCAGTAAAACTAAGAAAGTGGAGCACATCAGCCCAGTTCTAAAGTCCTTACACTGGTTCACCGTATCTCAAAGAATAGACTTTAAAATACTTCTGTTAGTCTATAAATCACTGAATGGCTTAGCACCAAAATACATTACAGACTTGTTGTCAGTGTATCAACCAGCCAGACGTCTCAGGTCTCCTGGAACAAATCTACTCTGCATACCCAGAATGTGACGTACAGCCAATCAGAAAGTGACGTGACAGAAACATGGAAAGGAATTACTCTGAACTCACGTTTGATCCTGAGAGTGGTTTGCAAGATTTCTCGTCTAAAATCTGAATGTTTGTGATTGAAATCTGGTCGTGTGCAGTGTGTTGCGCTTGCCATGTGGCTGGACACCACACACTGTAGGACCAAACCTGTTATACCTACGATTTTTTTATCATCACATGTGGGGGGTTTCAGGTTTTGAAAATCAGCCGACAAATTAAAAATCCTGCCGTGTGAACCAGGGGATTAGGGGCTCTCTTAAGGCCTATTGTGTTTTGTGAATAACTTATGTACCTGAGAAAAAAATCTACGAAAAATCTTTGAATTCAAGGAATTCAAAGATTTTTCTTCAAATCACATCACTATGAGCTACTTTGAAGATTTTTTGCGTCATGCTGGGGTGGTTTGATGTAGGATTGAAGTGCAGGAAAGATCTCGGGAGGAACATGGTAAGTGAAAAGCTTGTAGAATTTAATGATCCAAAACTCACTGATACATGGCTGGCAGGAACAAGGAGCATATACAGTAGGACTGGAACTAGGCGAGGACACAGAGTAACGAGTGGGGACATAACGGTAGGAACCAGTGAAGAATAATGAAAATCAGAGAGCCTAAATACAGAGGGCAATGGAGTGTAAACCAATGAATTGTGAGACAACTTAATCAGGGGGAACAATCGACAGGTGTGTACCAGGCTGCAGGGAGACGGAGAGAGTGTGACCAATAAACAAGATTAACACAGAACAGAAAGTAAACAAAGACCAAACTAAGGGAAATGAACAAAAACACAAATCTCCAACACCGGCTGGATATGATGATTTGTGAATACGTGCCCAGGTGTTTATCTCCATCTCTAATAGATAGTATAAATATAATAGGAAACACCCATAACTTATATCACATAAGAGGTTGTTGGTTTACTAAATGATAACTTAAAGAAAAAAAACTTCTGTCTACATAGTCACAGGCCATAAAAATAATACACTTTGTATAGGTTTCAGTCAAAACATATGAGTGAAATTATGTTTTTTAGAGCTCCAAGTCCGCAGGAGCGACCAAAGGCCATGTAAGGTTCTGGCCATTCGCCTTCTTCCAGCAGAGCATAAAATTCTCTGTTCACTCTCAAAATGGGAACTAGAACAATTTGCATTTCCTGCAAAAATGCAGTGTGAATGCTGTAAGTTGAATTTTTTTGCTGAAAGCTGGCAGAAACAAGCTGAAATTGACCGCAGATAATCTGCTGAAATTTAATGATTTAGAAGAAAACAGAAATGCTAAAACAGCGTAACAAGGTGAAGTTACCTCAAAACTACTTGAAATAGTTGTTGAAATGCAAGAACTGACAAAAACTAAAAAAAGCAGGAAAGAGCTGCCCATAGATGAGCTGAAAAAGCATAGACTGAAGCAAAAATGTAGCCTAAGAAGTGGAAATCAGTGCTAAAATAAATAAAAAATGGCAGAAAATTCAGAAAAAGAATGAACTAACAACAAATACACTGAAGAAACACAAAAACAAACAAGTAATTGCCTAAAAAACGCAATAGTGTTCTTTAGCTAAGAGAGGATACAGAGAAGCTAAAATGCTAACATTAGCGTATTGGCTATCACTTGCATGAAGGCTGATATTAGTTTCCTCATTTTCCTTTGTAAAAAGCAATGTATACGCTAAAATTAGCTAAAATGCTAATGCTTACTACAGCCTATATTCAAAAGTATATGAAATTGCCCTTTAAAATTATTCACTCTTGTTCAGGTGTTTGAACAGCAGTAGAAGCTGTTTGAGTAGCTGACATCAAATGGTTGCTGTTTTGATGCTCCACTGGGACCTATGAAGATGGTCTTATCATCATAAGTCACAGAGTAGTAGTTTCATTCTGGTTCTGATTGACCTTGGACCTGTTTCTGATGGGGGTTTGTTCTTGATTCTGAAAGAGGGTTCCTCCTGGATCTGATGAAGATTTGCCCCTGGTTCTGATAGAGTTTGCATATCGTTCTGATGGATGTTTGTATATGGTTTTGATGGATTTTGGACGTGGTTCTGATGGAGGGTTCCTAACTAGTTCTGATCGAGTTTGGGTCTGGTTCTGATGGGGATTTGTTCCAGGTTCTGATGGAGTTTGGACCTGGTTCTTATAGAAGTTTCTTCCTGGCTCACATTTAACCTTCACACTCTGCTCTTACTGGTGCAATGTGCAATCAATGAAGACTGGGTTCCAGGCTGGTCCAATTTAGCCATGAAACCTCCCACACTAAAATGACAGGTGTTTCAGTTTCATTGTCCATTGTATATTCATTGTATATTCACAGAGGGCAGAGCTGCTCAGTGCAATTTTTGAAAAAATCCAGTTGAGGTCTGGTGCCCACCAAATCAATGCCCAGTGCAATATCTCCACGGTCATTGGAAAAAAACAATGAGAAATGTATCAAGCATTTACCTCTCAAAACACTGCTCTTCACAGTTCTGCCAGCTAAACAAAGGAACAACAAGGGAAGTACCATTTGTTTCTCCTGACATTTCTGTCCTGATGTACTCTGGCATGCCTCAGCTTGACACTTCAGTGGAAAACGGATTGTTTCTTCTGGAGTCTCCCTGCCTTCCCCTACTACAGAATTAATCAGAATGTCCAGTTGAATTCAAAACAGGAGCCAGCACCTCAGGAAAAATGCTCTGTGCTGGAGCTGTTACTCACAGCTACAGCATTGGAAAAATAGCATGGATTGACACTGACCTTGCAAACAAAATCAATTTCCTTTAAGTGAATTTCCCTCCATTGTGGCTCTCCAAGGAAAAACATTCACTTTGAGAGGAGTCGTTGCTTTCAGTGGAAGCTTGACTAAAGATGGTCTAGGACATTACACTGCCGAAGAGCTCCATGTTTTGAGAAGCCTAGATCAAAGACAAATACTTTTTGCCATGGTTTAATATTCCTGACCAGAAATAGGTTCTGTTTTGATGTTTTTTTGTGACAGGTTCTTAGAAGTATGCCATATTTTACCTGTGGTGATTTATGGAAATGTTTTTGTTTGAGATGCTTTTTCAACTACATCTCACAAAAAGGAAGTTTGTATACCTGTTGTATACAAAACAGTAGAGATTCATTTCCAATCATTATCAAGTCACTTTTTTTCCTTTTGTTGTGACCATATAGCAGTGTGAAAAAAGGCGTTTTCATTTTTGGATATCAGAATGTTCAATTTTTAACATAAAGTTAATTTTCCAAATCAGAAATCTTTATTCTTCTTTGAAAGTATAATATATATTACATTTTCAAACAGTAACTTGGTTATGTGTGATCTTAGATGTCATGATTACTTCTCTCAATTAATTAGAATAGAAAACCTTTGTTGCTACACAATAGGGAATCTTGGGTGCGTCAGCACCAAACCATAAGCCAATGAAAGTATACAGGTTCATATATCTCTAAAAAAGTAGAAAACATACCCAAACTAAAAGCTATAAGAAACAAACTGCGAAATCACAAAAAGGCTGAATAGAATTTACATTAAAGGAGTGGAAAAATACAATCCTGTGCAGTTATCAGAAAGGTATAGGATATATATATATTAAATTAGACGTGCAGAACAATCAGGTGACAGTGGTTAAAGCATTTATGTAAACACTTGATCAGTCTGTCCTGTCTTCATCCATCTCCGTGTGGTTTGGTTCATCCACAAAATAGGACAGGTCCAGACTGCAACGAACAATCAGGTCTGCAGAGAGAATCATCAGGGCTGACCTTCCCTCCATCCAAGACTTATACAGGTCTAGGGTCAGAAAAAGAGCTGCTAAAATCTCTGCAGACCCCACACACCCTGCACACAAACTGTTTAGAGTTCTGCCTTCAGGCCGACGCTACAGAGCGCTGTTCACTAAAACCAGCCGCCACAGAGACAGTTTCTTCCCCCAGGCTGTTTCTCTGTTGAACATTCAATAAAATACAAAACAACAGCATACAGATGTTGCAAATGCACCTTTTTATTTATATATGTGTATATTGTACATTGTAAATATGTATATTCTGTAGTGCAAAAACAAAACCAAACAGCAAAGTGTACCGGAGTCAAATTCCTTGTTTGTATGTACAAACTTGGCAATAAAGCTGATTCTGATTCTGATTCTGATATAAGCCGCAATATTGGCATTAATGTAGAACTATTGTTTTTTGGGAGCAGTGATGGTTAGCTTATAAAGTCTAACAGCAGCTATAAGGAATGATCTGCAAAAACGTTCCTTTGTCCACTTAAGGTGAAGAACCTCTCCAGTTCTTTACTAGCTTCATGCATGGGGTGTCAAATATTGTCCAACTATGAATATATATTGGCCATGTGCCGACTTCATGCCATACAATTGTGGAATGTTCCCTTTTCTACATGCATAAGGCAACCTCCATTGCATAGATAAGGCAGAGACTACTCATAACACTTGAAACAAATTATTCTAGAAGAAACATTTCTCTGAAAAAATCTATATCAATAAGTTGAGTAATAGTTAACTTCACCAAAAAAAAAAAAAAACAAGTTGTAATGTCACTGTTTTTTAGCGAAGAGAAATAAAAGGCTTACCGTATGTCCTTTCCTGCATTGACAACATCCAACAACTTAACTGACTGAATTGGTGACACGAAAGTGCTGGACACAACCGACGCAGAACCAAAACAGTAATTACAGCCTTCAGCAGGTGAAATTTATTGTCTCCTATTTAAGTGAAATCATGTGATCGCCTGAAAGTAAAACATATCACTGACCGGTAAGCAGCACAAAATTATTAAAGGTCGTTGATATATTTGGAAAAATTTCAAAAATGAAAAGTTATCAGAGTATTTTGTTATCCAAAATTAACACATATAACCCTTGAATGACATTCTGGTCCATACTCCATACCAGTCGCTGACGGTAAAGCACCAATTTATTTTTGCTGGAATTTATTACGTGGGTGCGGTGTCAGCTTCACACATCTGCGTGCAAGCTGGTTGAAGTTTCTCGATCGGGAAGCAGATGAATACTGTGCGCCTGCGTGCAGCTGTCGCTTGTGCACGTACAGGTCTTTTTTATGCTCGTGCAGAACTCTATTCACACTCGCGTGGATCTCATTTACGCTTGCGAGATATGCCACCATTTGGGTGTATCAGATGGAAAAAAAGCTGAGTTCAGAGAGCTGGTAGACCACTTAGTGGCATGGTGTAATAATCATCTCATCTTGACTTTGAACGAAACAAAGACAAACATAATTTTACATTTCAGGAGAAACAGGAATAGGTCACACCTATATTCACCTGTTTTCATGCATGTGTATATGTATGTATATACAGTGCCTTGCGAAAGGCCCCCTTGAACTTTTCAACCTCTTGCCACATTTCAGGCTTCAAACATAAAGATATAAAATTCAAATTTTTTGTGAAGAATCAACAAGTGCGACACAATCGTGAAGTGAAATGAAATTTATTGGATGTGTCAAACTTGTTTAACAAATAAAAAACTGAAAAGTGGGGCGTGCAATATTATTCGGCCCCCTTGCGTTAATACTTTGTAGCGCCACGCTTTGCTGCAATTACAGCTGCAAGTCACTTGCGGTATGTCTCTATCAGTTTTGTACATCGAGAGACTGAAATTCTTGCCCATTCTTCCTTGCAAAACAGCTCAAGCTCAGTGAGGTTGGATGGAGAGCGTTCGTGAACAGCAGTCTTCAGCTCTTTCCACAGATTCTCGATTGGATTCATGTCTGGACTTTGACTTGGCCATTCCAACACCTGGATACGTTTATTTGTGAACCATTCCATTGTAGATTTGGCTTTATGTTTTGGATCATTGTCTTGTTGGAAGATAAATCTCCGTCCCAGTCTCAGGTCTCTTGCAGACTCCAACAGGTTGTCTTCCAGAATGGTCCTGTATTTGGCCCCATCCATCTTCCAATCAATTTTGACCATCTTCCCTGTCCCTGCTGACAAAAAGCAGGCCCAAACCATGATGCTGCCAACACCATGTTTGACAATGGGGATGGTGTGTTCAGGGTGATGAGCTGTGTTGCTTTTACGCCAAACATATCGTTTTGCATTGTGGCCAAACAGTTCGATTTTGGTTTCATCTGACCAGAGCACCTTCTTCCACATGTTTGGTGTGTCTCCCAGGTGGCTTGTGGCAAACTTTAAACGAGACTTTTTATGGATATCTTTGAGAAATGGCTCTCTTCTTGCCACTCTTCCATAAAGGCCAGATTTGTGCAGTGTACGACTGATTGTTGTCCTATGGACAGACTCTCCCACCTCAGCTGTAGATCTCTGCAGTTCATCCAGAGTGATCATGGGCCTCTTGGCTGCATCTCTGATCAGTCTTCTCCTTGCTCGAGATGAGAGTTTAGAGGGACGGCCGGGTCTTTGTAGATTTGCAGTGGTCTGATACTCCTTCCATTTCAATATGATTGCTTGCACAGTGCTCCTTGGGATGTTTAAAGCTTGGGAAATTTTTTTGTATCCAAATCCAGCTTTAAACTTCTCCACAACAGTATCTCGGACCTGCCTGGTGTGTTCCTTGGTCTTCATGATGCTCTCTGCGCTTTGAACAGAACCCTGAGACTATCACAGAACAGGTGCATTTATACGGAGACTTGATTACACGCAGGTGGATTCTATTTATCATCATCAGTCATTTGGGACAACATTGGATCATTCAGAGATCCTCACTGAACTTCTGGAGTGAGTTTGCTGCACTGAAAGTAAAGGGGCCGAATAATATTGCACGCCCCACTTTACAGTTTTTTATTTGTTAAAAAAGTTTGACACATCCAATAAATTTCATTCCACTTCATGATTGTGTCCCACTTGTTGTTGATTCTTCACAAAAAATTTGAATTTTATATCTTTATGTTTGAAGCCTGAAATGTTGCAAAAGGTTGAAATGTTCAAGGGGGGCGAATACTTTCGCAAGGCACTGTGTGTGTGTGTGTGTGTGTGTGTGTGTGTGTGTGTGTGTATGTATGTATGTATGAGTATAGGAAGGTGGTGGACCGCTTTGTGGCATGGTGTGGAAACAATCATCTCATCTTGAACGTGACTAAAGCAAAGGAGATGATTGTAGATTTTAAGAGAAACAGGAATAAGTCAAAAACTATTTCCATCATGGGAGAAGAAGTGGAGGTGGTGGAGGAGTATAAATACCTCGGTGTTCACCTGGACAACAGACTGGAGTGGAGATGCAACTGTGAAGCCGTCTACAAGAAGGGACATAGCAGACTGTACTTCTTGAGGAATCTTAGGTCCTTTGGTATTTGCAGCAAGATGCTGCATATCTTCTATAAGTCTGTTGTGGAGAGTGTGATCTCTTCTGCTATCATCTCCTGGGGAAGCTGCATCAGAGCCAGGGACTCAACAAGCTGATAAAGTAGGCTGGCTCTGTTCAATTCAGTTTTATTTATTTATATAGCGCCAATTCACAACACGTTTTCTCAAGGCACTTCACAAATATCATGTACATACATTCCAATTAATCCTACCTATTGAACAATGCAGTCAGAATTTGTTAATTATTTAAATTGGATAAAAAGTTTTTCTGTCTAAGGAAACCCAGCAGATTGCATCGAGTCAGTGACTTGCAGCATTCCCTCCTCCTGGATGAGCATGTAGAGACAGTGGACAGTCACTGGCGTTGACTTTGCAGCAATCCCTCATACTGAGCATGCATGTATCGACAGTGGAGAGGAAAAACTCCCATTTAACAGGAAGAAACCTCCAGCAGAACCAGGCTCAGGGTGAGCGGCCATCTGCCACGACCGACTGGGGGTTTGAGAGAACAGAGCAGAGACACAAAGAGAACAAAGAAGCACTGATCCAGGAGTACTTTCTATGGGAAGGAAAAGTAAATGTTAGTGGATGTAGCTCCTTTAGTCATTTCACCTAGAAATAAAGAACTGGTAAACTCTGAGCCAGTTTTCAAGGTTAGAGTCTGAAGAGAGCACATATAATTAGTTACAGTTAAAGCTCAGTCAATCGCCATGTCTAGGAGAGAGAAAGGGTTAAACACTGAAAGACAGGGCCATGTGGATCATCGGTAGAGGGTGAGCATTAAGTTGTTGCCAGCAGAAGCTCGGACGATGCCCCTCTCCAGAAAGGTGTCACAGGTAGAGACAGAGTCAGGCCAGGTGTAGCTTCTAAGGAAGAGAAAAGAGAGAGAACAAAGTTAAAAACTGAAATAACAGCAAAAAAATTGGAGAGTAGTGTGAGAATGTAGCGAAGAGGGTGAAAGTGGTCATTATGTCCTCCAGCAGCCTAAGCCTATAGCAGTATAACTATACAGAAAGTTTCAGTTCAGATCATTTAGTTAAACGGCGCTTATTTTCAACAATGTCGTTTCAAGGCACCCCACAAAGGGTCCCACTGATGGTCATTGTTATACTAAAAACCACAAGGATTGGGGGTACCTCTCTCTGTCAGACTGATTATAACCATTGGAAAAGAGAGGGGGTCATACAGGTAGCAGAAATGGAGGGTGTGTTTGCACCTCAACCATAACTGAGCCGGTTTAGGCTAAACCTGACTCCCCCTTACTTCATCCAACAGGGAGGTTAATAATAAGGAAGATAGCTCAGGATTACCTAAGCCACTCTAACTATAAGCTTTATCAAAAAGGAAAGTTTTAAGCCTGGCCTTAAAAGTAGACAGGGTGTCTGCCTCACAACCTAAGACTGGGAGCTGGTTCCACAGGAGAGGAGCCTGATAACTAAAGGATCTGCCTCCCATTCTACTTCTAGAGACTCTAGGAACCACCAGTAAACCTGCAGTCTGAGAACGAAGTGCCCTGTTAGGAACGTATGGAACAATCAGATCTCTGATGTATGATGGAGCTAGATCATTAAGGGCTTTATATGTGAGGAGGAGAATTTTAAATTCTATTCTGGATTTAACAGGGAGCCAATGAAGGGAAGCTAAAGTAGGGGAAATATAATCTCTTTTTAATTTTCATCAGAACTCTTGCTGCAGCATTTTTAATCAGCTGAAGGCTTTTAACTGCATTTTGTGGACATCCTGATAGTAAAGAATTACAATAGTCCAGCCTTGAAGTAACAAATGCATGGACTAGTTTTTCAGCGTCACTCCTGGATAGGATATTGTTCTGGGGACTCCTCTGGAACCTCTGGAGATCATTGTGCAAAGAAGGATTCTTCATAAAATGAAGAACATTATTGAGAACCCTGAGCATCCTCTTCATGAGACTGTCCTACAACAACAGAGTATCTTCAGTCAGAGGCTTCTTCAGATCTGCTGTAAGACAAACCACTACAGGAGATCCTTCCTGCCCACAGCCATCAGCATCTACAACAGCTCTTTGAAGAAACCTACATAATGAGCTACAACAACATTTAATTTCCCTTTGGGATTAACAAAGTAATTTTGACTTCGGATTAAATTGTATGTATGTATGTAGTATATATGCATGTGCATATACAGGGGTTGGACAATGAAACTGAAACACCTGGTTTTAGACCACAATAATTTATTAGTATGGTGTAGGGCCTCCTTTTGCGGCCAATACAGCGTCAATTCGTCTTGGGAATGACATATACAAGTCCTGCACAGTGGTCAGAGGGATTTTAAGCCATTCTTCTTGCAGGATAATGGCCAGGTCACTACGTGATACTGGGGGAGGAAAACGTTTCCTGATTCGCTATTCCAAAACAGCCCAAAGTGGCTCAATAATATTTAGATCTGGTGACTGTGCAGGCCATGGGAGATGTTCAACTTCACTTTCATGTTCATCAAACCAATCTTTCACCAGTCTTGCTGTGTGTATTGATGCATTGTCATTCTGATACACAGCACCGCCTTCAGGATACAATGTTTGAACCATTGGATGCACATGGTCCTCAAGAATGGTTAGGTAGTCCTTGGCAGTGACATGCCCATCTAGCACAAGTATTGGACCAAGGGAATGCCATGATATGGCAGCCCAAACCATCACTGATCCACCCTCATGCTTCACTCTGGGTATGCAACAGTCTGGGCGGTACACTTCTTTGGGGCTTCTCCACACCGTAACTCTCCTGGATGTGGGGAAAACAGTAAAGGTGGACTCATCAGAGAACAATACATGTTTCACATTGTCCACAGCCCAAGATCTGTGCTCCTTGCACCATTGAAACCGACGTTTGGCATTGGCATGAGTGACCAAAGGTTTGGCTATAGCAGCCCGGCCGTGTATATTGACCCTGTGGAGCTCCCGACGGACAGTTCTGGTGGAAACAGGAGAGTTGAGGTGCACATTTAATTCTGCCGTGATTTGGGGAGCCGTGGTTTTATGTTTTTTGGATACAATCCGGGTTAGAGCCCGAACATCCCTTTCAGACAGCTTCCTCTTGCGTCCACAGTTAATCCTGTTGGATGTGGTTCGTCCTTCTTGGTGGTATGCTGACATTACCCTGGATACCGTGGCTCTTGATACATCACAAAGACTTGCTGTCTTGGTCACAGATGCGTCAGCAAGACGTGCACCAACAATTTGTCCTCTTTTGAACTCTGGTATGTCACCCATAATGTCAATATTTTGAGCAAAACTGTGCTCTTACCCTGCTAATTGAACCTTCACACTCAGCTCTTACTGGTGCAATGTGCAATCAATGAAGACTGGCTACCAGGCTGGTCCAATTTAGCCATGAAACCTCCCACACAAAATTGACAGGTGTTTCAGTTTCATTGTCTAACCCCTGTACAAGATCTTGATTGATGTTGTAGCGCCCTTCCCTATAACTATTAAATCAATTTATTCCACCCCATGATCACCAATTTATCAGCTTAGATATAAATCTAACACTGTCCAAAATTTTCACTTCTCATAATCTCTTTCAGAAAGAAAAGAGATATCAATCTGAACACATTCTTGTTCACCTTCCCTTATTTGTAAGCGCTTCGACCCCTGATGATCTGGTCTTCTGCTACTATACCAAAATCCGCTACTTTTTGATACATTTGTCCCACTTGAATCCCGATCTGTCTCCATTTACAGTTTAGCTTTATGGTTTACGCCTACTATACACCATCTCAAGACTAACATACATAAGCTAGAGCATCTTCTCAGGAAATTTTGATTGTTTTGGGCATGGTGCGTGGTTTAGAGGTAGATTGGGCGCTTCATAGAGGTTACGAGTCCCCGATGCAGCGTTCCAGGGTTCGATTCCTGACCCTGGGACCTTTGCTGCATGTATTCCCCCTTCTCTCTCTGCCTATTTCCTGTCCATATACTGCCAAGTTTGTGCCATTTGTGCCACAAAATAAAGAAAAAACTGAATGCCTATACACTTTGCACATTATTAGGAAGGTGAGAATTTTGATCATCATTTTCATGCATATTTTCCAAGTCCAGTCTGTATAAACTCTAAATGCTTATCGGGTTTAGGCATATACCGCAGCCCTTGTGTACTCAGGGGGAGGGTGTGGCCTAAGGATCTCCCTTCCATATATGATTATCCCCTCCCATAGATGATTCTCCCCACTATTCTAACTAAAGCCTGTTAAGGGGGTTTCATTACTCCCCCCTTCCCTCCTCTTTATCACTATGATTTATTCTTCTTTTTAAACTGGAACTGTTTCTAAATCATTTCGGACTGTATCATTTACCACAGTTCTTAAAAACCCTGTTGGAAACCCCAACAATTTTAACCTGGGTCCAAAATAAAACCTTCCTTTTAATTTAAATTATTATTTCCCTGACTATGCTGGTGTCCCCCAAAGCTCAGTGTTGGTGCCACTTATTAATTTCATGCTTCATCCTCGGAAATGATGACCCTGTGTTAGCTTCGACTGTACTACAACCCCAATTCTAATGAAGTTGGGATGTTGTGTAAAACGAAAATAAAAAATTAGTACATTAATTCGCAAATCTTGTTCAACCTATATGCAATTGAATACATGATAAAGACAAGACATTTAATGTTCAAGCTGATAAACTTTGTTTGCAAATATTCACTAATTTTGAATTTGATGCTTACAACACGTTCCAAAAAAGCCCGGAGGAGGGCAAGTTTACCACTGTGTTACATTGTCTTTCCTTTTAACAACACTCAATAAGCATTTCAGAACTGAGGACACTAATTCCAAGCTTCTGCTGCCAACAACTTAATGCTCACCTTCTACCGATAACACTTGGCCCTGTCTTTCAGTGTTTAACCCTATTTTTCTCCTAGACATATATACTGACTGAGCTTTTACTGTGACTAACTGTATGTGCTCTCTCTCATACTCTAAACTTGAAAACTGGCTCAGAGTTGATCTGTTTTTTCTTCCTAGATGAAACCATTAAAGGAGCTACATCCATTAATATTTACTTTTCTTTCCCATAGAAAGTTTTGTTTCAATAAATGTAAGGTGACCTCAACTAATTATTTGTTTTTTTTATTTTCATCATAGAGGGCCTGAAGCCTCTGCTGCCAAACTCTATTAGAGAGCAGGTCGACAAACTTCTTCCTTGTCAGTATTTCAGCCTCACATATGACCTGGCCTGTGACAAGCTTTGTAGTGACTTTCAAGAGGACATCAGCTTCCACTTTTCTCTTGGATGGACTATGCTTGTCAACCGCTTCCTTGGGCCAAAGAACACACGACATGCTCTCATGGGCTATAACGACCAGGTAAGATTTCCTGTGGCTTGTATTTTTTTTTTCGTTGTGCCCTGTATCTGCTTTTTTTTTTCTACTTAAACTAGGGTCCTATCGTGTAGGGGTGAATGATAAAGACTCACAATTCTATTGTAATATTAAAGGAAAGTTGACATTAGTTGCTTTAAACATGGTTTTAATGGTACTATGGACATACATACACATACACTTCTCATCCAAAATCCTAAGACTGGTAAAAAGTTGTATTTGCATTTTCACTCTGTGGGATTATAACATGGTTGTAAGTTTAGCTTCAGAATAACAGGAGCAAGAGACCAAAAAAATACCAGAATGGGTACATTTATTGGAAATGACTGCAACAAACCGTTCATCAGCAGATCAAAAGACAATTTGCCAAAAACTGCACTAAAATGGTCAAAAAAGGACTTGGTTAAAGTAGCTCAAATTGTCTTAAAAATTTATTTAGGTATTTTTGATGCAAATGATTCCAGTTGGCTGGTGGCAGAGTTACAAAATGTGGTGAAAACGTCTTCACGAAGGGCATCTACGGTCTCCGACTGACGCCTATTATTTGGAAACCTCCCTTGCCATTCAACCCCGTTGTTTGCCATTCAAACATTTTCAGTGACATTTGGATCATGAAAACATGCAAAATGGTTGAAAAGAGGGACGCTATGTTCCGCTCTCACAGATGTGGTCCTACGTTGATTGGGCTGCAATGAGCTTCAGTAAGGGTCAAGGATTAGATCTGTGTCTTCACAGACAGCCTGATGGATCCTCCAGCTCAGCACAAGGTATACCGATTGATTTATTTTTTGTTCCATAACCCTAAGGATCTTTAAGGAAATTAGAAATGACTGCATCCAATGCTGGCATCGATAGCACCTCTCAAAAGCCCTTGCTGGTGCATTTCAGCAATTCTGCCACACTCGAAGCAGGAAACCTTTTTGTTTATACCAGATGAAAAAAAAGACTTGAAAGCCAGATTTATACTCAGATTTGTACTTTTTAAGGCTACTGTCTTCAACTTTTGACCTAGCATCCTGTTTGAGTTTAGTTGCAGTTTATAATAATTTTCCTGAGAAAAGCATGTTTTGTGGTCCTGTATATTTTTTTGCATTTTGAAACTCTTCATGAAATACAAGTAGTTTGTATCTGTAATTAGAGCTTATCAATAGTTTGTTTGAATTGTTAATGTAAACCTGTTATCTTGTCTTTTCTACACTGTCATACAAAATTATAGTACAACTGTATCGTGACATGCTTTCTGTAGCAGCAGCTAGGCTGTGGTGGAAATAAGATTGTCACGCTGGTGGCAATAACTTCCAGTTATGCCATTGGTTTCAAGAAGTAATATTGCTTTGTTGTGTAAGTTTACACAAAACCTATGTAAAACCTGAGGCTGGTCACAAAAAAAGCCCACTCTAAAGTGTGTGGTTGTATCACACAGCACAATGCCAAAGGTGTTTTTTTTTCCACTTTTATTTTTTTATTCTCATTTTCTGTGGACATATACATATAGATCAGACATTTTCCAGAATATTAAGGCCTACTAAAGGTCCCTCACATTATCCATGGAAATAACTTACAGGTGAATATATATTGAACATAAGAACAGTAATACAAAGAGAAGAGAAAAAAAAAATCTCGGTTGCAGGTGTCTAGGATCTATAAGAATCTTAAAAAAATAATATTGAAGTTCCTTAAGTCTCTTCTTGGGTGTCATATCGTGACCATTTTTCCCATTTGGTGTTGCAAGTTTTGAGTAAGTCTGCAATTGGCACGCTGACTGCAGGAATGTCCACCACAGCTACTGTTCATTTGTCTACCATAAGCCATCTCTAAAGGCGTTCCAGAAAATTTGGCGGTACATCCAACCAGCCTCACAACCGCAGACCACATGTGACCACACCAACCAGGGACTTCCACATGCAGCATCTTCACCTCCAAGATCATCTGTGACCAGCCACCCAGACAGCTGCTGCAGCAATCGGTTTGCAAAGCCAAAGAATTTCTGCACTATCACACAATTGTCAGAAACTGTCTCAGAGAAGCTCATCTGCATGCTCATGTTCCTCATCGGGGTCTTGACCTGACTGCAGTTTTTCTTCGTAACCAAATTGATTGGGCAAATGCTCACATTCTATGGCATCTGGCACTTTGGAGAGGTGTTCTATTCAGGGGTGAAGCCCGGTTTTCATTGTACAGGGCAAATGGCAAGCAGCAAGAATGGCATTGTGTGGGTGAGCAGTTTGCTGATTGAATGGCCCATGGTGGTGGAAGGGTTATGGTATGGGCAGGTGTATGTTATGAACAACGAACACATTGTCCATTTTATTGATGGCATTTTGAAGATCAAGATCAAGAGGCCCACTGTTGTGCCATTCAATCACAATCATCACCTCATGTTGAAAAATGATAATGCATGGCCCCATGTTGCAAGGCTCTGTACACAATTCCTGGAAGTTTAAAACATCCCAGTTCTTGCATGACAGGCATACTCACTGGACTTGTGAGCCTTTGAGCATGTTTAGATTGGCGTATATGACTGCGTATTCTAGTTCCTGCCAATATCCAGCAACTTTGCACAGCCATTGAAGTTGAGTGGACTAACTGGTTTTCGGACTGCTGCTCAGTCTATGGCTGAGCAGCAGCACTAAGTGTGAAATAAGAGAGCTGGAGAAGGCTGTGGGCGGCACTCTGAAAAAGTACGGGAGAGGGAGGGAAGCCAAGGAGCGGTATCCAACTAAAGGGTAGAAGCTAGACAACGTGTAAGGGTAAGCTAATGCTATAGTAGTCATATACACAATAGGCCCAGCATACAACGACTTGACGGTTGAAGATATTGTTATTATAATATGTGTGCTTTAACTACTGACACCTCCCCCTACACAATCAATTCAATTCAGTTTATATATATAGCGCCATTCACAACACGTCATTTCAAGGCACTTTACAAAGTTTATTGAATCAAATCATACAGATTACAAGTCAAGTACATACATTCTAATTGATCCTAGTTATTCAACAAATCAGTCACATTCAGTTTATTATTCAAATTGGTTAAAATGTTTTCTATCCAAGGAAACTCCCTTCTGCTTCTGCTCCCTTTACCTCCCCTTCCACCTGTGTGTCTCAAGAAGTCTGGTGAAGAGGCAACTTCAGAGACTGAACCGGAATAAGACTGCAGGTCCAGATTGTGTCATCCCTAAAGCCCTGAAGACCTGTTTGGAGCAGCTCTGTTGGATTCTGCAGCACCTCTTAAACCTTAGCCTGGCCCAGAAAAGGTTCCAGTGTTGTGGAAGACAACCTGTCTTCCACAACACTGGAACCGCACCCGTCCTCAATGACTATAGACCTGTTGCCCTGACATCCCACATCATGAAGGTTCTAGAGAGATTCATATTGGCTCACCTGACTAAGCCAACAACAAACTATCAGGCCCCCCTTCAGTTTGCTTATCACTGTGGAGTTGGAGTTAGAGTTAAAGCAGGTTCATAAACCCACTGTCATTTGGACAAAGCCAGCAGCACTTTGAGGATCATGTTCTTTAATTTCTCCACTGCATTTAACACAATTCAACCTGATTTGATTTGTCAGAAACTCCAGAAGGCCTCTACAATCTCCTGGATCAAAGACTACCTGGCAAACAGACCACAGTTTGTGAGACTTAAAGGTTGTGTTTCTAACCAGGTAGTCAGCAGTCAGTACCGCAAGGGGCTGTACTCTCACCTTTTCTTTTCACTCTGTACATCTCAGACTTCTAGTACAAGACAGACTCCTGTCATCTGCAGAAATACTCAGATGATTCTGCAGTCGTGGGATGAATCAGAGATGGACAAGAAGCTGAGTACAGGGAGCTGTTGGACCACTTTGTGGCATGGTGTTGAAATATTCATCTCATCTTGAACGTGAATAAAACAAAGGAGAAGATTGTAGATTTTAAGAGAAACCGGAATAGGTCAAACACTATTTCCATCATGGGTGAAGAAGTAGAGATTTTGGAGGAGTATAAATACCTCGGATTTCACCTGGACAACAGACTGGAGTGGAGATGCAACTGTGAAGCTGTCTACAAGAAGGGAAAGAGCAGACTGAGGAAGATTAGGTCCTTTGGTGTTTGCCGCAAGATGCTGTATCTCTGCTATAAGTGTGCTGTGGAGAGGGCGATCTCTTCTGCCATCATCTGCTGGGGTAGCAGCATCAGAGCCAGGGACTTAAAAAAAGCTCCTCAAGCTGATAAAGAAGCTCTGTGAAGCTATAAAGCTAGCTCTGTTCTGGGGGAGATCCTTTATGGCCACAGCCATCAGCATCTACAACGGCTCTTTAAAAAAACATGTATAATATGAGTTTCAACAACATTTAATTTACCTTTGGGTTTAATAAAGTATTTTTGAATTCAATTGAACTGAAACAGGGGAGATTACATTTAGTCAGTGACTTGCAGCATTCACTCTGCCTGGATGAGCATGTAGCACCAGTCGGTTGCATTATGTCATTGTCTTTGCAGCAATCCCTTATACTGACCATGCATATAGTGACAGTGGAAAAGAAAACTCTAACAGAAATAAGCTCAGTGTGCCATGGCCATTTGCCATGACCGACTGGGAGTTTGAGAGTTTAAATCAGTTTTCAGCACGACTGTATGGTTGGAACCATATCCAAATAGATACTAAAAATAGTAACAGCTATGTGGAGTTGTTACCAAACGCTAAAAAGCTACTAGAGCCACACTGAGTAGCGACTAGTAGAAAAGAGCCATTATTGTGGCTAGCCTAAGGCACACCTGTGCAACAATCATTCTGTCTAATCAGCATCTTGATATGCTAAACCTGTGGGGTGAATGGATTAAAGAAGTGCTTACTAACACAGATTTAAAACGAAATTGTGAACATCATTTGAGAGAAATAGGCCTTTGTGTACATAGAAAAAGTCTTAGATCTTTGGGTTCAGCTCGATTCATATTTTGGCTCAATGTATTTTGTCTCTCAGAAACCTGTCTGTAGCAAGAGGATTATGTTAGTATAAATGAGTCAATTAAATCTTTATAATTCCTTGAACTACTGGGTAAGGAGTAGCAACCATCTTTTAATTAGATGTATTGATTAATCCCAGATCTGCAATGTTTATTATTTTAAAGCACTAAAACTGCTTCTCTTTGTACTTTCTTTTCGCCCACCTGACCATTACTCAGTTTTTAGATCAGTTTTCAGATTTTTTATCTGATTTAGTGTTAAATACTGATAAGGTCTTTATAATGGAGAATTTTAACATTCATGTTGACACTAAAAGTTACAGCCTAAATGTAGTCTTAGATTCAGTTGGCTTTACTCAAAACATCCGCAGCCCTACCCGCTCTTATCTCCATACTCTGGATTATGTGTTGACATATGGCTTGTGGGGGTAACAAAATAAAAGTATTTATTGATACGTGTGTAAGAATTATGATTATTGATTAATTAATATTCATCAAGAATCATAATGTAAAATCATAATTTGGAAAATATTAATTTCTTAATCAAAAATCATCACTTACGAATAGAAATCAGAGATGTCCTCTGGTGTTGTGATTACGGGCTCAAAGCTCTTTAATAATTATTAATTATTAACCAAAACCACAAACTGTCACTGTTTATTCAACCGCTTCACTGAAGGTGGAGGATCTTCGACCTTGTTTTGACAGATAAATCAAACTTGCATGAAATAAACACAAACGCTTCTCTTAATTATATATATGAAGATTTATTGAAGCCAAATAATCCTGATATAACATTATTCTGGTCCAAAAACCTTCACCTAACTAACGAGCACTATTCTACACAAAAGGGAATAAAAATGACTACCTAACAATAATAATAAAGGCAAAATATATATGCATTTAGTGTCTATGAAGATCAAACCATCAGTTTTATGGACAAAATATGGTTTAAATGCAAAGAGACGTCCTCCGGTTGTGTTAATGTCTGCTTGCAGCGATCAGCTGACAAAACGGTGGAGCCACGCCCCTTTAGCCACTATCAGCCGAACACCCCAAGTCTTGACAGAGAGTCATAAACTCTGAGGCGGCAACTCAGTGGAAAATCTCCAGCAATAAACTGGAACAAAGAGTGGTCAGACCGCGAGGTACAGACCGCAGTGGCTTTGAATGAAAAACTTTTAAAAGTCCAACTTCTAACTCCTGGCTGATTTGAGATCAGCCGGACAAAACATTAACCACGCACGATTCAGCAGCGCTTGCGCGGTAAATCAAAACACCACTCAGCATGAAATACTGCAGTATTGCATGCAACAAGTTAATACCTTAGATTAACTACTGGTGATTATAAATCACCTTCACTATGCTTCATCCTGCCCAGACCTCTAAATGCGCCTATCCAGTTTAATATGAAAAGAACGAAATTACGCTGACATTGATTTCTTCTCTCCACCGGTTGAGGATCGATCAGGTCTGACGAAAAAGGAGGGGAGGGGGGGGAACACGCGTCCGTGATCGAATTAAGAAAAAAACGGTAACTTCTCATCCGTCCAGGAGCGGAAAAGATGAAGAACCGTTAGTCGACTGCACACACAAGGAGGAAAACTCATCTCCTTGGAAAATAGAACCTCTGTAGGTTTTCACCTACGCAGAATGTGGCGTGGTCTTCGATCGGCAAATAAATCCTCTGATCTTCTCGTATCACAGATTTCCAGCTTTCAAGCTCTTCCAGGAATGGCCTTGTGGAGCAAAAGTTCGGCTGCGAGCTTTGTTTCTCCAGATAAGCGCCTCCTATGCGCTGTCTGAGACAGGTGGGTTAATGGCACAGAAACTTTGCATCTCAGCCGGTTTATACTCCCAGTGACGTCAAAGCTGCAACGTCTGTTGAGCTGCGCATGTCAAAATGTGCGACCAAAATGGATGGCCCCAACACATGTCTATGTGTCCTTTCTCTTGCTCTCGGTGGAAGACACATATGTTTTCTCTCCTTCCCTCCCTGCTGATGCCTGCTTCTGCTTTTTGTCTGTGTTTTTCTCAGAGCCTCACTTTGCATATCTTCCAAACTTGTAAATTATGGATTTGGTTAGCTGATCTTTCAACGTAATTGATAAAACCTTTTTGACGGGAAGACGGGGTAAAGGAGAACCCTCTTGTCCAGACGGGACGTTCTTCTCTGGATACACAATGGATTCTTCTCAGCAGTGGAAGATTCTGTGCCTGACTACGATGTCGGTCGAGGACATAGAAGATGTGTACATATTTGGATTTTTGATAACAGGATTTCTGCTTTTTGGAGTTGATGGTTACCTGGTTTATTGAGTGATTTGCAAAACGTGGGCGGCTGTTCAAAGCATCCCAAAGCTGCCTGCGATGTTGGATGGAGTCTCCAGAGCAATCAACACTCAGACTGAAATGTTAAGAGTGCAAAATCGCAAGCTGGACACGATTCTTGAACAGAATCACAGCTTGGCAGCGGTTGGAATCAGAGGTAAAAGGATATAATTTTGGAGAAGTTGTACGCTCGAGATCTGCGGAAAGTACCAGAAATTTGGCTATTTGGATTCGCAATTGAGACATACTAGTAAAACTCTTCAGGTAGTTGGAAATTCACAACTGCCTGAACCACAATATTTATTGTTTTTCTAAATCTGGCACCCCAATGAGGCCTTGGCAACTTCTGCTAACTGACTATCGACAAAATATCTCCTGGATGTTATATAAACATGATGCTTTTCCCCAGCACTCCCCTACCAGCTGTGCGCTGATAGGACTATGCTCCCGATTGATAAAACTTCCACCTCTCTTCTCAAGGACAATGACGCTTCTAACAGTGTTGACAATCTAATTCTTGCAAACACACTCAGACTTACATATTCGCACCCTCAAGATTCCTCCGTACCCTTGCTAAATCCTTACTTATGTGTGTGTTGCTTACCCCTGCTGAGGTTTTTTGTACTACTTCTGTTTTGTACTAATTCTGTTAAGAATAGTCTGAAATATGATTTTTTTCTCCTATCTTACTTTACCAAATGTGTGTTTTAATAGATTTTCAGATTTCTCAGAAGGATCAGTGAGAGCCAAATATTATTAGTATTTGAAAATTTGGACTAAAGCTGTTTTTACACAAATGACCATAGATTTTTAGATTTCTTAGAAGGATTGTATACAACTATTTCATACCAGTGAAAGCCAAACATTTTTAATATCTGAAAGTTTGGACCTAAACTGTTTAAAACCAGTGACCCAGCTTCTCTTAGACTTCAGTGAGTGCCCATGACTGTTACTATTTGAATGATGGGACCACAACTGCCTCATACCAGCGACCTCAAGGATTAATATTATAATTTTTATTCTAGCACAGGATGAATTCTTTACCACAGAGGACTTAATGATCTAATTACCTCTATTAGAAAGATTGGATTAGAACCAGCCCTTACCAGTAAACTTCTAAGGATTATTAATGTCATTTGATTTGTTTCTCTGTGTTTGATTTTCTGTATCATTGTAATGTTTTTCCTCATGTACAGCGCTTTGAGTGCCTTGTTGCTGAAAATAGCTATATAAATAACCTTGACTTGAATTGATAAGCCTGTCCAGTCTGATAATTTTGAGTGACCTATTATTTTGATCTAAAAGAGTAAGGAAAAATGTCATCATTCTTCTTAGATATGGGGTCACCAGCATTTGTATCGGCTGAGCGGCGGTGGTAGAGCTGAGCTGTATAGTGTTTCTCCCTGGGCTATCGTTGCAGTGGCAGTGATGTGGTGTGTTTGTGTGGTTGCAGGGGCGTGGTGGGGGACGCCGGTTTGTCCCATCTTGGTGTGGGATTGGGGGTTCCGTTGTGGGCGCGGTGCTTAATGGTGTCTGCCCTGTTGCGTCTGTGGGCAGGGGCTGGGGTAGCATTGCGTGGGGCCCCTGCCTTGCCGTCGCAGTTCGCTGTGTGGCGGGGGCGGGATGCGGTGGGGGTGCTTGGAGTGGGGCTGTGTGTGGAGCTTGCGCTGTGTGGGTGTGGCTCCATCGGCTTTTAGGGAAGAAGCTCACCTGTGGGGGTGTGCCCCTGTGCTGTGAGGAGGCCATTCATGGCATTTGGGTTCAGGGGCATGTGTTCGATACTTGTGTCCTGGTTGGGGGAAATTCATGTAGGGGTTCATTGGGAATGGGGGGCCCATGGGGTTAGAATCAGAATTCATTGAGGGGTTGGGACTATTTCATCCTGTGGCGGCTCTGGTTGGCGGGCTAGTTTGGACCATGTAGACCCCTCTTTTGTATATGGCCCCCTCTCTGGATGAGGATGGGGGTCGTTGGGGACTGGGGTCGGGGCGGGGGATCGGGGTCCAGGCCGGGGTCGCTCAGGTTCGGATACCAGCCCAGGCTAGCCCAGCCCAGGTTCAGGTGCTGGGGCAGTCTGCCTGTCTTCACCCAGGGATGGAAGGGGACCACCTCCTGGGTCCGGGGCTCGTTGCTCCTATGGGGTATCGGCCCCTGGACCTGGGAGTATAGAGTATGTATGGGGAGTGTGAGTGAGTGTACAACATCTATTGTTGCTTGTCTTTATGTTGGGTGCGTGGGTGTGAATGTTTTTATGTGTATGCATGAGGGTGGGAATGTGTGATTGTGACTGTGTGTGCCTGTTTTTTTGTGTCAGGTTTGGTCTTGGACTGCTCCCTCTCCTGGATCAGGACTCTTCCCTGTGGGGGTTGCGCTAGTCCCAGCGGTGGTTCTCCTGGGGTTTCTGTGCTTTGGGGGGTCTTTGGATGTCTGTGGCTTGGATCTCCTTCGTATCTGTCCCAGGTCCAGGGGGGCAGGTCTGTGGGCCCTCACACTTGCTATTGCATATTTTTATGGAGAAACCTTGTATACACAAGCATGCTTACACTCAGACCCACAGGTGTTTAGATTCAGGTGTTAACAGATACACAAATGTTCTATATTGAGCCGCATTTACCACTAAATACATTTTGTATTCATAAGTACCGTGCACTTTTTGGTAAAAAAAAACTGTTAATATGAACGTTTCTGCAGGTGTAGAAGCAAGCAGGGTGTTATCTTGTATTCTTTTCATCTTTCTTTCCTCCATTCTTTTCTCCTCTCCCCTTTTCCTTTTTGCCACACCTCTCTGTCTTTCGTGCTTCTTATTTTTTCCATTTCATTTCTGTCTCCGTGTCCATAACAATTGAAATAATCACAAAGCAGTTTCTAATAGTTTCTTTTACAAAAATCAAGCAGAGCTTCAAAGCGTTCACTTGTGAAAGTGAATCTGTGGGCTTTTTCTTGGCACTCAGACAACAATTCTGAGCACTACTCCGCCAGACAGGACACAGTTAAAAAAAAAAAGAGAAAATGACTTTATTTTTAACAATAATTATTTTAACAAACTATGTTCAGAGTCAAAGATCCAAATGTATTTAAAAAACATTTTTCGAGTTTGCAGCTTTTTAACAGTGCTAAATGTTTACAAAGATTTTCAATGACAACGTAGTAAGGTGAGCACATCAACATGTTCAGTCAGGTTTGCCCTTATATTTTAGTCAATGTTCCCAGTATCAACATCAAGGAATAAAGATAAACAAAATATTTATTTCCAGATATTCTCTCCAGCTCTCTAGTAAGACATCGTAGTCAAAATAAACCTTATGCAGCTTAAGCTTCTCAGTCAAACCGATTTGCTCAGTAACAAATGAAACACTGAGATAAACCTTAACTGTAAGATATCATCTGACTAAATTATATGTGCGTTTAACTTCCAGTCAGTGATAAAAGCTTGCAGGAATTCAAGAACGATTTGCCAGGAGTCAGGCGTTCTGTTGTCCGAGCTGTTGTGCTGTTTATTGAATCGTAAGCTGCAAATTATGATTCAACAAACATCCGTCCAATTTAACAAAAACAAATTTCCGGTCATTTTTAAAGCAACATCAATTTATCCTTTGACCATATTGAAAAACTACCTTCTATCACATTGTTTCCTGTTGAAGAAGGTTAACACAAAAATAATGAAAAACAATGTTCTCATATTTCTCATATATATCTAAACACTACCAGCTCTGAGGGGTCCCAAGCAAATGTTCATAAAACCACCCCGATATCATATATAATCTACCTTCATTAACTAAAATCTTAAAATTCCCAGTTTATCCTTTCCCATCCCATCTACTCTTATACACACACAAACTAAGTCATAACATTATTACATGTGACATTACACATTCCATTCATTTTGACACCGAATTTGTATTATTTACCAATTTTAACATCATCTAACCTAATCCTCATCGCTGTTATTCTGTCTAGCTCGGTGTAATCTGCAGCACATATTTATAGTGATTTTAGGTCAGATTGGCTTATTTTCTAAACATGAAAAACGCCTTTTGAACTGCTACTCATAAGCACTGTTCCCTCCCTGTTTGAAAACATCATTATCCCAGTCATAAATTTTTCCCTTAATACTGAACCACCCCTGTTTCTGTTAAACACCAGATCTATTAGTAATACCACTGACTCTATTAGTTCACTTCGTCCCCCGTCATTTAATCAAAGTGGCCAATTTCGTCAACCCTCGTCGTCTTCCGCTTTATCCGGGACCGGGTCGCGGGTGCAGCAGACTCAGCAGAGACACCCAGACGTCCCTCTCCCCAGACACCTCCTCCAGCTCTTCTGGGGGGAGGCCAAGGCGTTCCCAGGCCAGCTGAGAGACATAGTCCCTCCAGCGTGTCCTGAGCAGTCCCCTGGGCCGCCTCCCGGTGGGACGTGCCTGGAACACCTCCCGAGAAAGGTGTCCAGGAGGCATCCGGTATAGATGCCCGAGCCACCTCAACTGGCTCCTCTCGATGTCGAAGAGCAGCGGCTCTACTCCAACCCCCTCCTGGATGGCTGAGCTCCTCACCCTATCTCTAAGGGAGTGCCCGGCCACTCTACGGAGGAAGCTCATTTTTGGTCATGACCCAAAGTTCATGGCCATTGGTGAGGGTAGGAACGTAGACCGACCAGTAAAACGAGAGCTTTGCTTTTTGGCTGAGCTCTCTCTTCACCACAACGGACCGGCACAGCGCCCCCATTACTGCGGCAGCTGCACCGATCTGTCTTGTCGATCTCCCGCTCCATTCTTCCCTCACTCTTAAACAAGACCCCGAGATACTTCAACTCCTCCACTTGAGGCAGGAACTCTCCTCCAACCTGAAGAGGACAAGCCTCCCTTTTCCGGTCGAGAACCCTGGCCTCGGACTTAGAGGAGCTGATCTTCATCCCAGCCGTTTCACACTCGGCTGCGAACCGCCCCAGTGCATGCTGTAGGTCTTGGCTAGAGGGGGCCAACAGGACCACATCATTTGCCAAAAAAAGAGACAATGTCCACTCGTCCCCAAACCAGACACCTTCCGGCCCTTGGCTGCGCCTAGAAATCCTGTCCATAAAAGTTATGAACAGGGCCCGGTGACAAAGGGCAGCCCTGCCAGTCCAACATGCACCGGGAACAGGTCCGACTTAGTGCCGGCAATGCGGACCAAACTCCTGCTCCGCTTGTACAGAGAACGGATGGCCCCTAATAAAGGGCCCCCGATTCCATACTCCTGGAGCGCCCCCCACAGTGACACCACGAGGGACACAGTCGAATGCCTTCTCCAGGTCCACAAAACACATGTGGACCGGTTGGACAAACTCCCGTGAACCCTCGAGTACCCTGTAGAGGGTATAGAGCTGGTCCAGTGTTCCCAGCCTCTGCTTCCACCAGGGAATGCGTGATGGCAGGATTGAGGAGATCCTCAAAGTACTCCTTCCACCTCCGGATAATGTCCCCAGTCGAGGTGAACAACCTCCCACTGTAAACAGTGTTGGCAAAGCACTGCTTCCCCCTCCTGAGGCGCCAGACGGTTTGCCAGAATGGCTTCGAGGCCAACCAGTAGTCCTTCTCTATGGCCTCACCGAACTCCTCCCAGGCCAGGGTTTTTGCCTCTGCCACAGCCCGGGCCACAGCACGCTTGGCCTCCCGGTACCCATCAGCCTTCTCAGGAGTCCCACAAGCAAACCACAGTCGATAGGACTCCTTATTCAGCTTGACAGCGCCCCTTACTGCCGGTGTCCACCATGGGTTTGGGGATTGCTGCCGCAACAGGCACTGCTGACCTTGTGGCTGCAGCTACGGGCAGCAGCATCGACAATAGATGCGGAGAACATGGTCCATTTGGACTCTATGTCTCCAACATTCCCCAGAATCTGGTCAAAGCTTTCCCGGAGGTGGGAGTTGAATACATCCCTGGCCAAGGGCTTTGCCAGACGCTTCCAGCAGACCCTCACTATGCGCTTTGGCCTGGCAAGTCTGTCCGGCTTTCTCCTCTTCCAGCGGATCCAACTCACCACCAGGTGGTGATCAGTGGGCAGCTCAGCCCCTCTCTTCACCCGAGTGTCCAAAACATGCGGCCGAAAGTCCTACGACACGACAACAAAGTCAATCATCGACCTCCTGCCTAGGGTGTCCTGGTGCCAAGGGCACTGATGGACACCCTTATGCTTGAACATGGTGTTCATTATGGACAATCCGTGAATAGCATAGAAGTCCAATAATGAAACACCACTCAGATTCAGATCAAGGAGGCATTCCACCCGATCACGCCTCTCCAGGTGTCACTGTCGTTTCCCACGTGGGCACTGAAGTCCCCCAGCAGAATAATGGAGTCCCCGCATTACCGCTCGGCCCGTAGGCCGAAACGACTGTCAGAGACCTGTCCCCAACCCGAAGGCGCAGGGATGCGACCCCCTTATCTACTGGGGTAAACCCCAACACGAGACGGCTAAGCTGGGGGGCAACAAGCAAACCCACACCAGCTCGCCGCCTCTACCCGCGGGCCAGTCCAGAGTCGAAGAGGGTCCAGCTTCTCTTGAGGAGGTGAGCCCGACTATTTCTAGTCGATATCTCTCGACCTCCAGCACAACCTCAAGCTCCTTCCCCCCCAGCGAGGTAACATTCCACGTCACTAAGACACCGAAATCTCTGTAAAGGATATCAGCCCAAAATCCCATCCTCATCTTTGATCATGGGCCATTCTTGGTCACACCTGCTACTCCTGTAAGCCTGATCACAGCTTCTTCCTCCTCCTCATGCAATAAAGAATTCGATAGTTTACCATTGACCTTTGATAGGCTTTTGGGACTCCCAATCCTCCTGCATCCAGGGAGCCGCCGGATGTATCTATGCACCTAAGGATGAGAGCTCGAATACTTGGTGTACAACAGCAAACTGCAATCACTACAGTGACAATAATCATTGAAGTGAATATACTCACCAGTAGGTTTCCCCATTTTCCAAACCACGTCTCAAACATGTTTGTAAATGGTTCATCAAATCTTGAGTGTGATTTTAATTCAATGGATAGTGATTTAAATCCTCTTAGGGCCTTCATGAGGGATCCGTCAGGTACTGTATGGTTGGGAATAAAAGAACAACAAAGCTCTCCAATACTACTAAACACCCCTCCATCTTTTAGCTAGGAACACATCCAAAGCTGTTCTGTTTTGACAAGAAACCAAGGAGGTGGCTGAGAGTTGTCTGTGTACAGCTTGAAAACCATCATGGGTGAAAATAGACAAGCGTTAAACATGATAATGTACGTAATTTCAAGAAGTAAATAGTGACTCAAAACCTGCCGCAATTTGGTTTGCCCATTTATATTTATCTGTGACACCCTGAGGTATGCCTATTGAATCAATCCAACGATGGAATCTGTGAAAGGGTTACTGGAGCGCTTGCGTACATTATTCCTAAAGGCACCCCCTAAAGAAGTGGGCCAATCGCCCACAGGTATCACCTGGATGGGGGAGAGCAGTAAAACCAGAGCATATCTTCCTTTCCACTTAACATGTAGTTGACCCAAAGAATTCCAAATGTTAATGGATGTAGCTCCTTTAGTGGTTTTATCTAGGAAGAAAAAACAGATAAACTATGAGCCAGTTTTCAAGTTTAAAGTATGAGAGGGAGCATATATAGTTAGTCACAGTACAAGCTCAGTCAGTTAGCTATGTCTAGGAGAAAAATAGGGTTAAACACTGAAAGACAGAGCCAAGTGTATCATCGGTAGAAGGTGAGCATTAAGTTGTTGGCGGCAGAAGCTTGGACGATGCCCCCCTCCAGAAAGGTGTCACAGGTAGACACAGAGTCAGACCAGGTGTAGCTTCTAGGAAGAGAAAAGAGAGAGAACATAAAGTTAAAAGCTGAAATAACAGCAAATAATGCAAAATTGGAGAGTAGTATGAGAATGTAGCAGAGAGAGTGAAAGTTGCCATTATGTCCTCCAGCAGCCTAAGCCTATAGCAGCATAACTACAGAGATAGCTCAGGATAACCTAAGCCACTCTAACTATAAGCTTTATCAAAAAGGAAAGTTTTAAGCCTAGCCTTAAAAGTAGACAGTGTGTCTGCCTCACAGACTAAAACTGTGAGCTGGTTCCTCAGGAGAGGAGCCTGATAACTCAGGTATGCTGCACCGCTCCAGCTCAAAATCCCGTAAAGGAAGTTTAACGTGATTTGAAATGTAAATCGATTATTCTGTGGCTATCCTCAAGGACTCGGATGTGTGACACAAAAAACTAAATTTTGGAACTGAAATTGCATTTCAGACCTGAAAGTGAAAGTAGTCAAACTGATTTTTTAATACAACGAAATACATTTTAAAAGCTATTGAATTCAGTTTCAAACCATTAAATTCAGTTTCAAACCATTAAATTCAGTTTCAGTTTAGCGAAATTAATTTTCAAACCAATGCATTTAATTTCAAATTACACAAATACAGATTCAGTCTGAGCACTTAAAATTTAGTTTCAGGTGACACAAGTTTCTTCCCATAGTGGGCCACAAAACAGGCAATTTGACTATATAGCCCCCTTCTGACGGTTAGTGAATTACAAGTATTTAACTCTGATAGTGAAATATTCAGACATTCAAAGTTTGTTTATGTTCGACGCATGAAATTTTGCTTCATTTTACATAATGAACAAATCACTGCAGCCGTAATGCTGTACCAACGTTTTAACCATTTAATTTAATCAGTATTACTGAATAATACAGCACAGGGCAGCAATGTAAGTTCTGTCCTTTCACAAATTGTTGTTCTTGTTCATAGTGTTACTTCCTCCTTGTGTAGTGCATTAGACCATGAAGCCCCTTTTGAAAAAGAAGGTAATTTTTCATAAAGGCGGGCTCCCTGCTTTAATTCAGAGCTGAGTACTTAAAAGAACAATGCTAGGAAATTGAAGCAAAAATGGTGCTCTAGAAATGTCCTACTTAATTTGGAAAAATACTGTACTGTTGTACAAGAAGTCCATTTGCCAAGTTAGAACAGCACATTTTTTAACATTAATAGAGGAAAACAACAATAACCCTAGGTTTCATTTTAGTACCCAAACTTACTACTATAGAAGCTATCCATTCCCTAAGCTCTCAGCAGTAACTTCATGGAATTCTTTATAAATAAAATTGATTATTAAAAATAAAACCATTGACCAAAAGAAGCTGTTGATCATCAATTGTATGCACATTTCCACAGTAATTAACTTTTTGAAGATTTTGAGCCAGGTTTCAGAGCTCATCATATCTATGAAACAGCACTGGTAAAGTCACTAATTATATTCTCATGGCTTCAGATTAATGGCCTGTTAGATCTCAGTGCTGCATTTGATACAGTCGATCACAATATTATCTTGAAAATACTGGAATGTGCTGTAGGGATCAAGGGACCAGCACTGGACTGGTTTAAATCAAATTTTTTCGACAGATTCCAACTTGTTCATGTAATTCAAGGGTTACTTGTGGAGTACAACAGGGGTCAGTGGTTGAGCCAATGCTCTTTAATATATATATATATATATATATGCTTCCAATTAATAAAAGTATCAGACAGCATAAGATTTCTACTGTTATTCTGACATTTATCCATAAATTCCAATCAATTAGGTATACTACAAGCATGTCTTGAAGACATTTTTAGCTTTTAAAAAAGACAAAAGTTTTCTTTGGAACAGTCTGAAAAATAAACTGCTTAGTCAGTTACTTAATCTGGATAGCATTACATCGGGCTCTGGGAATAGTAAAGAAGCTTGGAGTTATTTTTGACGAGGATATGTAATTTAAATCCCAAAATTTACAGGTTTTTTAGATTTCCTTGTTTCACCTCTGGAATACTGCCACATTCGGAAAAACATAACTAAAAACAAGTGCCAGATGGCATTGAACTTTTTTTTGTGCTAAACTTGCAGGTTCCACGGCCTATGGCCTTAACACCAATCAGCACCAGCATGCCTCAATTCCCACAAAGCTCATTGACTCAGGAAGAGCTGATGGTCACCATGGTGACAGGTCTTGCATCCCTTACATCACGTACTTCCATGGGTGTCCTTGTGGTTGGTGGTGTGGTAAGTTTAAACACACACACAAACATTATCAATTCAATTCAATTCAGTTTATTTATATAGCGCCAATTCACATCACATGTCGTCTCAAGGCACTTCACAAAACTCAGGTACATACATTCCAATTAGTCCTAACCATTGAACAGTGCAGTCAGATTCAGTTATTTATTAAAATTGGATAAAAAGTTTTTCTATTTAAGGAAACCCAACAGATTGCATCGAGTCAGAGATTTGTAGCAGTCACTCCTCCCGGATGAGCATGTAATTATACAGTAGATTAGATGTATATAAGAAGTCAGCATTCAATGGGGGTCTTGAAAATATGAATAAAAGCATTAAATGTATTTTTAGGAATTTTCCAAATATGCATAGGTATAATGATAAAAACAGTTCTAAACAAATCTAATTGTATGCTCTTCTTCCATAATTTTCAAAATAAAGTGCTTTTCAGACTAATAATGTAAAGATGGCCACCACAATGTGCCCTTTCAGTTAATTTACTAGATCAAGGGTTGTGTTCAATACCTTAGCAATCATACCTTTGGTTTAAAGGCCTAATGGCCTTCATCCTGGATTAAGTCTGGGCTAAACGTTCCTTCCCAAATTCGATTTTGTCACCCTAGATCTTAATTCAATTCAATTCAATTCAGTTTTATTTATATAGCGCCAATTCACAACACGTCGTCTCAAGGCACTTCACAAAAGTCAGGTCCATACATTCCAATTAATCCTAATCAATGAACAGTGCAGTCAGATTCAGTTTATAATTCAAATTGGTAAAAAAGTGTTTCTATCTAAGGAAACCCAGCAGATTGCATCGAGTCAGAGATTTGTAGCAGTCCCTCCTCCTGGATGAGCATGTAGAGACAGTGCACAGTCACTGGAGTTGACTTTGCAGCAATCCCTCATACTGAGTCATGCATGTAGCTACCAGTGGAAAGGAAAAACTCCTTTTAACAGAACAAACCTCCAGCAGAACCAGGCTCAGTGTGAGCGGCCATCTGTCACGACCGCTGGGGGTTTGAGAGAACAGAGCAGAGACCAAAGAGAACAAAGAAGCACTGATCCAGGGAGTAACTGTTCTATGGGAAGGAAAAGTAAATGTTAATGGTGGTTGCTCCTTTAGTCGTTTCCTAGAAAGAAATGAACCTATAAACTCTGAGCCAGTTTTCACAAGGTAGAGTCCTGAAGAGAGGCACATATATGTATGTTACATGTAAAAGCTCAGTCAATCGCGCATGTCTAGAAGAGGAAGGGTTAAACACTGAAAGACAGGGACATGTGTGGATCATCGGTAGAGGGTCAGCATTAAGTTGTTGCCAGCAGAAGCTTGGACATTTCCCTCTCCAGAAAGGTGTCACAGTAGACACAGAGTTTAGGACCAGGTGTAGGCTTCTAGGAAGATAAGAGAGAGAGACAAAGTTAAAAGCTGAAATAACAGCAAATAATGCAAAATTGGGAGAGTAGTGTGAGAATGTAGCTAAGGGTGAAAGGGGTCTTATTCCTCCAGCAGTGCCCTAAGCCTATAAGCAGCATAACTACAGACATAGCTTCAGGATAACTAAGGCGCACTCTAACTAATAGCTTTATCAAAAGGAAAGTTTTAAGCCTAGCCTTAAAAGTAGACATTTGTCCCATCTAGATCCCACTGATGGCCATTGTTATACTAAAAACCTACAAACATTTGGTGGATACCTCGCTGTCAGACCTGATTATTAACCATTGGAAAAGAGAAGGGGGTCCATACTGGTAGCAGAATGGAGGGTGTGTTTGCACTCTCAACCCATAACTGAGCCGGTTTAGGCCTAAAACCTGACTCCCCCTTACTTCATCCAACAGGGAGGTTAATAATGAAGGAAGGATAGCTCAGGATAACCTAAGCCACTCTAACTAGTAAGCTTTATCAAAAAGGAAAGTTTTAGCCGGGCGGCCCTTAAAGAGTAGACAGGGTGTCTGCCTCACAGAACTAAGACTGGAGCTGGTTCCACAGGAGAGGAGCCTGTAACTAAAGATCTGCCTCCCATTCTACATCTTGCTAGCGAGACTCTCACGAACCACCGTAAACCCTCAGTCTGAGCACGAATGTGCTCTGTTTCATGGGTAACATAGGGACATCAGATCTCTGGATTATGATGGAGCTAAATCATTAAGGGCTTTTATAGTGAGGAGGAGATTTTAAATTCTATTCTGGATTTAACAGGGAGGCAATTAGGGAAGCTAAGTAGGGAAAGAGATCTCTTCCTGTTTAATTTTCATCGAACTCTTGCTGCAGCATTTGAATCAGCTGAAGGCTTTTAACGTAGCACTTTTGTGTCGACATCCTGATAGTAAAGAATTACAATAGTCTCGCAGCTTGAAGTAAACATTCATGCATGGACTAGTTTTTCAGCGTCCCCTCCTGGACAGGATATTTCTAATTTTGGCAATGGTGTCCGAGATGACAATGAAGGGATCCTAGAAACCTGTTTAATATGGGATTTAAATGACATGTCCGGGGTCAAAATAACACCAAGGTTTTTTACTTTAATTATCAGAGGTCATTTAATCCATCAGGTTAAGTGATTGACTACGCGTTTCTTTTTTAAAGACTCCGGTCCAAGACGACACTTCTGTCTTGTCTGAATTTAGAACAGTAGAAAACATTAAGGTCATCCAAGTTTTTTATTCTTCACATACATGCTGGTATTCTATCTAACTGGGTTGGGCTCATAGGATTATGGATAATTAAAGCTAAGTATCATCAGCGTAACAGTAACAGTTAAAATTTATTCTACTGCTGCCTGATATTTGACTTATTGGAAGCATATCTATAGTAAGAGAATTGGGCCCAGTAGCTGAACCCTTTGGTACTCCCAATTAACCCTGGAGTTTAAAATGATTTATCATTTACATCAACAAACTAGAATCTGTCCAGACAAATAATATTTAAACCCAGCTAGCGCTGTTCCCCTGATCCCTACAACATATTCCAGCCTTTTTAAGAGGATTAATGGTCGACTGTATCAAAATTTGGATGACTCCGCACAGACACAAGTCCATTATCTGAGGCCATAAGAATATCATTTGACTTTCAGGCGAGCTGTTTTCAGTGCTATGATGAGCTCTGAGCCTGACTGACAACTCTCAATCAGGTCATTGCTGTGTAACTTGCTCACACATTTGATCGCAGCAGGTACTTTCTCAAGACTATTTAGATGCAGAAACGTAAGATTGGAGTATAGTCGGTAATTTATTACAGTCACCCCGATCAAGCGAAGGTTTCTAGCAAGGCTTAATTACCGCTACCTTTTAAAGCTTGTGGTACATATCCATTTACTAAGGATAAATTAATCAGTATCTAAATGGGGCTGGTAATCGAGGAAACACTTTCTTAAATAATTTTGTTTTGGGATTGGGTCTAACATACAAGTTGAAGGTTTTTAGATGAAGCTAATATTCTGTACCTCAGGGAAGCTCCACAGGATCAAACAGTCCAAGCCACAGGATTCAGGTTCTACAGTTTCTTCCAATGTTGTCTCACCTTGCTGAGGATGAAGTAATATCATCTTTGGTGTCGTAATACAAAAAAATGTATATCTTTAATAGATTTCCATTTTATTTAGGACGGATTTCCCATTCAGTCATGACACCTACTAATGAAAATTGAGCTAAGGGAATGGATGGCTCAACAGAGCTACTGACTCTGTGTTAAGTGTTTATTGCGTTGTGAACAACTGTTCAGCGAACAGAGAAACCTAGGATATTCTTGTTCTCTTCTATTAATGATTGAGAAATTAAGCTTTTCTAAGCTTGGTGAAGTCTTTTTATACACAGTAGGCTATTTTTCCAGAATAAGTGGAATCTTTCTGTGTGTAGGTGCGGCCATTTTCTCTCCAATTTTTCTACATTGTGCTTTTCAAAGTACCACTCTGAATTAAACCAGGGGAGCTAGCCTCCTATGAAATAATACTTATCCTTTCTTTTTGAAGGGTGGCGTTTGCAGTTGTCTTATGCGCAACTCTACGCAATTGGATGTGACAGTTGAACCTCCTATGATACCAAGGTCGAACATTTTGTGAGGGAGAAAGAAACAAATTCTTGCCGACTCCACTGTGTTTTATATGTGATAATGAGGAATCAAAAGTGGAACAGGATTCTTTAAAGTGTTGTTATCAGCAATTGTCTGATCAATGATCTACCTATCAGTGAAGTTGGAACTGTTTCTTTCAGGTGTGCGAGTCAACTCGCAGTTTTTAAGTTAAACTCAAAGGTTATTAAGAATGAGTCAGACAGGACAGGGTTATGAGAAACATATTATGTCTTTACCCACTCATGTCCATATGTCAGCACAAGGTCCAGTGGTGTGTGTGAGGCACACAAGTGGTGGGTAGGTTTTGTTATATCGTTTTGAGCAAAGCCAATTGAGTCTAAGATAGCATTAAATATTACAATTTGCTATTTATTTTGTGTTGTTACTGGGTTCTTCTCCACCTCCATCTATTGATAAACCTACAGGTAATGCAGTTGTCAGAAAGCTTTTCAGTCTTTACAGTTTCTCACTTTATAGTCCCCCATTATCCAATCACTTATTTCTATCCTCTACCACGGATGGTATTTCCAGGCTTGACATAGAGCAATTGCTTTTTACCTCAAGTGATAAAACAGCCAATGTCATGACAGTGACACACTGCATTTGAGATAACTCGGAGATCATGGTGATTATTAATGGAATTTAGCCCGTAGAAAATTGTGAAGACTTTTGTCTCTTCAGAACGGGGATTTCAGTAGCTCTGAACATAGTATACTGATATGTGTTCTCTGCTTACCCTAGACAGATGGAGTTCTTTATGTTTGAGAAAGTCTGTGACGTACATCCATCTCTTAGTTCTGTACTGCGTAAATGATCCAAAGGTGGACGCAAAATAATTTCGAATAGAGTACAGGCAGTAGTGTGAATTTACACCTTTTGTTTTAGTATGTGTTTGGGCACCACGAAGTGTTTTGGAGTACGGAATGACCCCTAGTATACAACCAGGGGTTTAATGTTAAATTACTATTTCTAGATAGAAGGTCCATGTTACACAAATCATGTGTATGTTGTATAGCTTCGATTTTAAGTCATTGTGGATTTTGGTTAGCTTCTAAGACAAATAAAAATGTGAAATATATATTTTTGTTGTTTTACTTTACATAACAAAATTATGAGGATTGATAATGATATGTTCTGACAAGAATCTGACAAGATAGTGTTATGGGTATTTGTATTATGGGTCATGTTCTAGTCATGTCAAAGGGGTACGGTAAAAAAAAAAAAGAAAAAAATAGAAGTTGTGGAACATATGTTTTTATTTTGGAGGTTGGTGATTGCCAGTTCCCCCAGGTTCGCAGTTTCATGACAAAAACTGTAAATCCTCATGATTTCTAAGTTTGATTGTTTTTCTTTTCATTTGATGTTAATAATGGTACATACATTGTTTTGAGGTGCAAAATTCATAGAAAGGTGATTTCCATAGGTACACAAACAGAAAATATATATTTGCATAATATTTTCATCATACAGAATCAGAATAACCAAATAATGCATGACTGTCTCTGCCAGTAGTCCAGTTTCTCTTCTTTTTTATTTTATATATACAGGGGTTGGACAATGAAACTGAAACACCTGTCATTTTAGTGTGGGAGGTTTCATGGCTAAATTGGACCAGCCTGGTAGCCAGTCTTCTTTGATTGCACATTGTACCAGTAAGAGCAGAGTGTGAAGGTTCAATTAGCAGGGTAAGAGCACAGTTTTGTCTTCAACTATCTTGCAAATGCACAACAACATTATGGTGACATACCAGAGTTCAAAATAGAGACAAATTGTTGGTTCACGTCTTGCTGGTGCATCTGTGACCAAGACAGCAGTCTTTGTGATGTATCAAGAGGCCACGTATATCCAGGTAATGGTCAGCATACCACCAAGAAGGACACATAACAGCAAATGTCTAAAAATAAAAAAAAAAACCACATCTACAACAGGATTAACTGTTTGACGCAAGGAGGAAGGCTGTCCTGTGAAAGCGATGTTCGGGTGCTAACCCTGGATTGTATCCAAAAACATAAAACCACAGCTGCCCAAACATCAGGGCAGAATTAAATTGGGGCAACCTCAACTCTCCTGTTCCACCAGAACTGTCCGTGGGAGCTCCACAGGGTGCAATATACACGGTCGGCTGCTATAGCCAAACTTGGATCACTCATGCAATGCCAAACATTGTTTCAATAGTGCAAGGAGCTTAAATCTTTGGTGCTGGTGGACAATGTGAAACATGTATTGTGTCTCTGATGAGTCTCCACCTTTACTGTTGGTTCCCCACATCCAGGAGAGTTACGGTGTGGAGAAGGCGCCCCAAAGAAGCGTACCACCCAGACTGTTGCATCCCCAGAGTGAAGCATGGGGGTGCATCAGTGATGTTTAAGGGTGGCGCCATATCATGGCATTCCCTTGGCCCAATACTTGTGCTGGATGGGCGCGTCACTGGGGGGTGGGCCAAGGACTACCGAACCATTCTTGAGGACCGTGTGCATACAATGGTTTTCAAAACATTGTATCCTGAAGGCAGTGCCGTGTATCAGGATGACAATGCACCAATAGACACCAGCAGAACTGGTGAAAGATTTGTTTGATGAACATGAAAGTGATGTCATTCTCCCATGGCCTGCACAGTCACCAGATCTAATATTATATAGTAGACTCACTTTGGGATGGTTTTTGGAGGATCGAGGATCAGGAAACGTTTTTCCTCCACCAGTATCACATAGTGACCTGGCCACTATCCTGCAAGAAGAATGGCTTAAATAATCCCTCTGACCACTGTGGCAGGACTTGTATATGCATCATTCCCAAGACGAATTGACGCTGTATTGGTCGCAAAAGGAGGCCCTACACCATACTAATAAATTATTGTGGTCTAAAACCAGGTGTTTCAGTTTCATTGTTCAACCCCTGTACAATAAAACATAAAAGAACAAGATAACACAAGGACTGATGCAAATAATTCCTTTACTCCAAGACACCCTCACTCCTTTCCCGCCTCTCTTCCCAGCCCCACAAGCCGCATGCAGCCATTGACTAAACATAATCAGGTCTACTGTGTGTACTTGCAGCAGAAATCACCAAACTTATCCTTTTGTAGTCTTAAAAACATAAGTGTCTCCATTACATATATTTAGTATACTGTAATGTATCAATCATCTATCCCTGGTGTATCTATTTGGAGCCATTTCTTTGTGAGTTTTCCTAGCAGACAATACAGCCAGGAGATACAAATATCCGACAGGTCTCTTAGAACAGATTCTAATTAGATATCTGTCAGATGCCATTGTAACATTTGCAATCTCTAGGCCTAGATAAATATGTGTGAAATCGAAAGGTAGGATACATTGAATATAATTTGTAAACATTAATAATTTTCTTTACAAAAAAGTAGAACTTTTGGACAAGCCCAAAATATATGGTAGTGGTTAGCTTGTGTCACCACATAGGTCCTTTCTCAATATACAAGTATGTTCTTGTGTGCTTGGCAAGTACATACTTGGCAAGTGTGTGCTTGGCAAGTACATACTTGGCAAGTGCAGCTGCAAGTACCTTCTTGCTGGGAACACAAGGATGCAATATGGTAGTTCTGCAATTGGACCAGAGCATACTTGATGGTGTCATCGCTCAGCTCTTTCCCAGAGTTTAAATAAATGGTTCTGTATTACTAAGAAATGTGAATATTTTTGCATTTATAATGGATAATTCATATGATTCGATTGAATTGACTTTTTAAAGTGCCTTGAGACGACATGTGTTGTGAATTGGCGCTATATAAATAAAACTGAATGGAATTAGATAGTACAATTATGATGAAAATGTTAATTTGACAAATATCCAAAATACATAATTAATAAGTGTTTATACTGAAATATTTTGAAATAATAAGCTAAAGTAAAGTTTTTTTTAAAATACAGCAATGTTTTCAAGATTACTTTCAAAAATTATATTCCCAGCCACAACTAAGGAGCTCTATTGATTCTGACTCTTTTCTATCCCCATTGAAGTTACCTAAAATTTCTAATGAACAAAACATGAAATTAATATCCAATATAACTAAAGAAGAAATATTAACAGCAATTAGGAGATTGAAAAATGCAAAGGCTCCTGGAACAGACGGATTTAGTTCGGAGTGGTATAAGACAATGCAAGATCAACTTGTACCAAATTGACTGAAGTGGTAATTGTTCACACAATCTTCTTCAGTGTGTTCAGATACCAAAGCTACAGTAACTTGAGGCTTTGTTAATGTATGCAGATTTGGAAGGCAGTGGGATGGCGCCTGATCGCGTTATCACTGGGTCTCTATGGGCTTCTCTACATCTATGAGCGGCTCACATGGACCACCAAAGCCAAAGAGAAAGCCTTCAAGCGACAGTTTGTGGATTATGCCAGTGAGAAGCTGCAGCTAATTGTCAGTTACACTGGATCCAACTGCAGCCATCAAGTCCAGCAGTGAGTTTCATAAGTTGTCTCACAGGACAGAAAAAACTGACAATATGTTTCAACGTGCCTAAAATGGACAGAAATAAATAGTTTAATAGCCACAGGAGTTTTACATAAAAATGTTGTTTTTGCTCTTGTTGACAGAGAGTTGACAAGTGTATTTGCACAGCTGTGCCAGCAGGTAGACATCACCCGTCAGAACCTTGAGGATGAGGTCAATGAAATGAACGGGAAGATCGAGCGTTTAGACAATCTACAGAGCAAGGCTAAACTGCTACGGTAAGAAATCCAGCCCCATAATTGAATCTTCAGGGCAGCTCACAGCATTATATGCATTCATTTAAAACTAGGATTGGGACAGAACATATTTTAAACTCCGCCCTAATTGTTTCCTAGTTAAAAGCTACGCAAATTTGATGTGAAAAAAATACAAACCAAAAATACACACAATAAAACCTCTTCAGAAGTGGTATCACCTTAATTTAAGAGTTACAGAAGTGTAGCAAAATCTATAAGTCTTTTCGTGGTACAGCAGACAAAAGGATGATATAAATGGAAAGGTTTTGCCAAGTTTGCACACTTTTACACGTTTGTTTCACTTGATCACCTCCTGCTTTCCTGTCTTGTGTCTTTTCTGGTGTCTCAAACCAGCAGGTTGTAGCGTTACAGAAAATGGAAATTAAAACCAGCTTAGGAAACTGCAGTTTGTTCATCCTTGGTATTTACTTTTCTGCCTGTCAGACGGTGTCTGTGATGTCTAAATATGGAGCTGAATTCAGTTTTTTGCTTGTTAGGAATAAGGCGGGCTGGTTGGACAGTGAACTCAACATGTTCACCCAGCAGTACCTCCAGCAGAGAAAGTGACCAAGGTGGAGCTTCTTATGAGACTGAACACCATCAGGGGAACATGTGAAATGCTTGCTCGACACATGTAACATGGCTAATTTGTGATGTAATTGTAATGTTCTTTTCAGAAGAGGACGCAAACACAAGTTAACAAAGCGCTGTTTTAATTGTGATGTTTGTGTGGAGATAAACTGTGTAGTATGCATGTAAAAAACTATTTGAGTGACAACAGAAGTAAATATTCCTCTGTAAATTTCTGTATGTGCATTCTTTAATGTTCACATAAGCATATTCAGTAAATCTAAGGGATTTAAATGTTTTATGTTTGTAGAATAAGTCATATGCTATTTGAAAACATGATACATAATTTGTTCTTGCTATTCACTGTTAGCATCTTAAATTGTCATGTTCTCAACCAATGTGTGAATGTCCATGATGCACATCTGCTTTGCAGTCATTCAGTTTATTTTTCTAGCGATGATTTAACAACAAACCCTTCAAGTAGGGCTGCGTAATATATCCCAAATATATTGTCATCGCAACATCAATGTGAGCAATATTCATACTACAAAGGACTGTTTGGAGTGCAATTATTGTTGGATAATATATTCCAAGTGTCATGAAAGTGCATTTTTTCATTCTTATGTAATATTTATCAGTTGGACAGAGTCTCACTGCAGCAGATGCTCAAATCGGACACAAATGACATTGCACAAAAATGCTAAAGGTCAGAGTGATGGAAGTTCAGATGAGAAAGAGAGGAAAGAACAAAAGTGACATGTATTGTTATTGTGATCGCAATATTTACCATTATTGCCAAAGATTTTCCAATATTGTGCAGCCCTAGTTTCAAAGCACTTTACAAAACAAACAGATGCCATTTAAGTACAGAAATATACTTTCAACCCTACCAGTCATACAGATTCCAAGTCAAGAACATCAACTTCAATATGATGAGTTATAAAACGATGCATTAAAGTTAATTTTATTATTCAAATAGGTAAAAGTTTTTGTTTTTTTTCAAAGAAAACCTCTGATGCATGTGCATTTAAAAATCAGTTGATTCAGAGCTATATCAAATTCCAATCTGTATCCTAATTTATTGTTGACCAACGGGCCATAAGTGTCACAGATGAATGTAAGATGTGTGATATAATTTTGTTTGTTTTTCTTGTATAAATGTAAAAGAGTTTATTTTGTCAATGTATTCCCCCTTTCAGCAATTAGAGAAAGACATTATTTCCAACACAATGATTATACTGTTTCTGTAAGTGCTAACAAATAAACAATTTCTCTTTATCATGGCAATTTTGGTGAGCCTAAATGACCTAAAACAGGAAACAATTAGTCTTCTAATTTAATCTCTGAGAGAGAAAAAAGGATATTTTATACAGTGGATGAAAATATCAGCTGTACATACAGATGCAGGTTAATCAACAGTGAGTCATATAATCAGTTGTACCAGATTATTTATCCATTTAGTTGAGACATTTGTGGCCTGCTGCTTCTTTTTGGAATGGAATTAAACATTGGTGTCTTCTGTATCAAAGTCCATAAATTGGATAAGATGGCCCGTTCGTTCAATAATCTGCATGTGTTATTTACGCCTTGTGATCAACAGGAATTTCCTGATACGGAATATGGAGTTGAATTCAAACCACCAGTATTACACCTATGATTCACCTTGGAAGGTGGTGACAAACCCGTAAACACTATAAACTGAATGGGGCAATAAGAGATTGCAGAGTGAGTGTTTTGCAGGGATATGATAAAAGCAAGAGACGTATGCACACAGAGCAAAGTCACCACACCATCATCTGATCTGAGGAATGCATCAGTGAGCAGGTAACATGTTAAGGATGGTGTGCTTATAATTAAAGCACTAAATTTATTTGGACAGTCCACAAGGACTTGCGGAGTTTAGCTTTGGGGGGATTTTTCCATGCACAGCCAGCGAACATCTTAGCGTATTGCTTAGGTCAAGGGTCGGCAACCATTTATATAAAAATCAGAGCTTTTTAAAAGGCCCCTGGAACCTTGAGATGATTATACAAAGAAGGATCCTTCAATAAATGAATAACTTTATAGACAACCCCAGGCATCCTCTTAACCAGACTGTCACACAGTAACAGTGTATTCAGTCAGAGACTCCTTCAGATCCGCTGTAAGACAAACTGCTACAGGATGTCCTTCTTGCCCACAGCCATGAGCATCTACAACAACTCTTTGAAGCAGCTTGGATGATGAGTTACAACACTTAATTTGCCTTTAAGAAAGTATTTTAAATTGAATTTAATTTCATTCTGCTGTACTTAAAAATGCAACCTACATGCAAGATTAATAAAGTTTTAAAATCTGTATTTAAATAATTAGACAAATATAAATGTCTGGTTTTTATGGATACAGCTCCCCCTGCTGCTTTGGTGTCAGGAAGTGTGACAGGTGGTGCTCCTCATGGTGTCTGAGGGAAAATGGCCTACTACTTCATCAATTTGTTCTGAACAAGAAAATTTTGTTTTGATATACAGGTACATCTAAAAAAAAAACTGAATAGTGTAAAAAACTATATTTTTTAGCAGTCATTTCAGAAAGTGAAACTTTCACTACATTACCTTTTACACGATGTGAGCTGTGAGTCCAGTGTGAAATATGTGCAGTCGGTGATGATTTTGGGTGTCATGTTATCTGCTGGTGGTGGACTATGGAGAGCCGTTTCATTCAAAATTAAATAAATACTGCTATTGATAAATTATTAATAAATATCCCCATGAAATAAAACAAAATAATTAGGTTAAAAGAAATTTTTTATCAATATTTATTTAATTTACTTATATCTATTTATTTCATATTCATATTGCAGTTTTATTTTTTGACACTTATTTTGTAAAGCTACTTTACGTACGCTTTTACAGCCGGTCTGGCACCTTCTGGCATCCTCGCGGAATCCCCTGGCTCCCTCCAGCATGCTGTGGCAGTTCTGGTGGCAGCTCTAGCCAATTCTGCCTGCCACTGCCACGAACTGAGCTCGGTCCCAGCGCCGCCCCACAGATAAAACCCCGCCCCCTCATTTGAATATCAAAACATGAAATAAAAAGAGCGTAAAATGAAAAACGGGGTTAAAAATAAAAGTCGCTGAAATACGTAAATTAGCTTTACAAAATAAAAGTGTCACACAATAAAACTCCATTATGAAATAAATTAAAGAATCTTTAAGTAAATTAAATAAATCTTGAATGAATTAAATAAGATAAAATGTATTTTAACATAATTATTTTTGTTTTATTTCATGGGGATATTTATTTATTTAATGGAATATTTATTAAGAATTTATCAATAGCAGTATTTATTTATTTATTTAATTTTGAATGAAAAGGCTCTCCATAGTGGTCCACTGTGTTTGGGCTTTCTTTTCTTGTTGGTTTTTACATGCCCTGTCTTGGCTGCTGGGCAACGGCAGATTGTCACTACAAAAAGGGTGTCTCAAGACAAAATCCTAATTGTCTCATTAACTTAATTAAATCAAGACTGCATCCAGCATCAAATTAGGCACCGATGTAATTGTAAGCTGTGTTTATATGACCTTCAACCAACTGGATTATTTGTGTGTCAGTGTGTGGGTGCGTGTGTGTAGAAGTAAGTGTGTTATGTGTTGAGTGGGTGTATGTGAGCAAGATGGTCACCTGGAGGTACACAGTTGTTGGAGTGGTAAAAATGGTAAAAAGCATACTACACTGCGCACCCAAGAGCAGCAAAGAACAGGTGGACTTTACTCTGGAAGGCCACAGACACAAGGCATCACCCCAGAGCAACCATACACCCTACACAAAGGAAGGTTGTAAGCACAGGAGCAAAAGCCCCAGGCACAAGGTTAGACGTAGAGCATTGAACCCCCTCGGCCCAGCCAAAAACTGCCATACCGCCATTTCCTGCCTCGCTGGCCAACCACAGGACTTGGTGCCCATCGCGGCCCGACAACTGTACAAACCTCCAGCAGCAAGACCACCCAGATCCCCCAGTGCCCGCCTGCCGTGCTAGCTGAAATTCAAAACAACTGAGAAGAGGAGGGCACATTACCATATTACCTGGTGAGCTAGCCCCAAGTCAAGTCAAGTTTATTTATATAGCTTTTCAGCAACAAGGCACTCAAGGCGCTGTACATAAGGAAAAACATTACAATGATACAGAAAATCAAACAACAAAGGTAATTAAAAAAATAAAGAGAATAGAATGATGGATAAGAAAACAAAAGAAAAATTGGACTGAAAACTTAACTATTGTTTAGATAACATATTCAAAGGCCACTCTAAACAAATAAGTTTTTAATCTTGATTTAAAGCAATTTATGGAGAAGCAGCTTTTAGTTCTTATACTCCACTAATCTGGAATAAACTCCCAGAAAACTGTAAAAGCGCTGAAACCCTGTTTGGTTCTGATTCTGGGTATGCAGAGTAGATTTGAGCCAGAAGACCTGAGAGGTCTGGGTGGTTGATACACTGACAACAAGTCTGTAATGTATTTTGGGGCTAAGTCATTCAGTGAGAAGTATTTTAAAGTCTATTCTTTGAGATACGGGGAGCCAATGTAAGGACTTTAGAACTGGGGTGATGTGCTCCACTTTCTTAGTTTTACTGAGGACACGGGCAGCAGAATTCTGGATCAACTGCAGCTGTCTGATCGACTTTTTAGGCAGACCTGTGAAGACACCGTTGCAGTAATCAATTCTACTAAAGATGAACGCATGAATTAGTTTTTCAAGGTCCTGCTGACACATTAGTTCTTTAATCCTGGAGATGTTCTTTAGGTGATAGAAGACCGACCTTGTTACTGTCTTTATGTACTCTGAAGTTTTCAGGTCTGAGTCCATCACTAAACCAAGATTTCGAGACTGATTGGTGGTTTCTAGCTGTATAAACTGAAGCTGTGTGCTAACTTTTAAACACTCTTCCTTTTGTCCAAAGATTATTACTTCAGTTTTGTTTTGATTCAGCTGAAGAAAATTTTGGCACATTCATGCATTGATTCCGTCTAAGCCTTTACCAAGCGCCTGAATGGGTTCATAGCCACCTGGTGACATCGTAATGTATAGCTGTGTGTCGTCTGCATAGTTATGATAACTTGCGTTGTTGTTTATTAAAATCTGAGTTAGGGGGAGCATGTAGATATTGAATAGCAGGGGCCCTAAGATGGACCCTTGGGGAACGCCACATGTGATCTTTGATGTAAAGTTATCTAATGACACAAAAAAGTCCAATTGAGTGCTGTAGCAGAAAGGCCGACCCAGTTTTCCAGGTGCTCTAACAAAACTGCGTGATCAACAGTGTCGAATGCTGCACTAAGGTCCAAAAATACCAGCACTGTGGTTCTTTCACAGTCTGCATTTATATGGATGTCATTGAACACCTTGACAAAGGCAGTCTCTGTACTGTGGTGAGCACGGAAGCCTGACTAGAACACATCAAATCGGTTGGTCATTGTTAGGAAGTTGTTTAACTGTTGAAACACAGCTTTTTCAATAATCTTACTGATGAAGGGGAGGTTTGAGATAGGCCTGAAGTTCTGCAGTAGCAGCTTGTCCAAGCTGCTCTTTTTCAATAGAGGTTTGATAATTGGTGTTTTTAGGGCCTGGGGGAAAACACCTGACAAAAGGGACGTGTTTATTATTTGTGTTAAATCAGATATTATGACAGTCAAAGCTTTCTTAGGGAAAGCTGTGGGTAAAACATCGAGACAGCAGGAAGAAGAGCTTAGTTGGTGTATGATTTCTTCTAAGTTTTTGTAGGTTATTTGGTGAAATTGGGAAATTTTGTCAAAATCAGTTCTAGTTGGAAACAACTTTGGTACTGGAGTTGATGTGGATGTGCTGAGTGCCCCTCTGATCTTTTGGGTTTTTTCAGTGAAGTAGTTAGCAAATTCATCGCAGGCCCTGGTAGAGTGGAGTTCAGATGCAACAGTTACAGGAGGGTTTGTGAACCTGTCGACCGTGGCAAATAAGGCACGAGCATTGTTAATGACTTTGCTGATGATGTCAGAAAAGAAAGATTCCCTTGAACTTTTCAGTTGTAGGTTATATCTGTATAGTCTCTCTTTATAGATAATATAGTGAACCTGGAATCCAGTCTTTCACAACCTGCGTTCAGCTTTTCGACACTCCTTTTTTTCACTTCTGACTGGTGGAGACATTTCTTCCCAGAAAAAACTTTCACTTTAATTGGAGCAATTGAATCAATGATCTCTGAGATTTTAAAATGAAAGTTATCTACCAGCTCATCTACAGTGTTACAGGGAAAAGTGGAGGTAGAAGAGTAAATATGGTTAAAGGTTTCAGCAGCACCGTCCTTAAAGATGCATTTTCTTATAATGTCTCTTTGGCAAACTGAGTCATTGGAGATGATGCTTTCAAAGATGACTGAAAAGTGGTCAGATAGGGCAACATCAGTTACAGACACCTTGGAAATGTTTAGACCCTTAGTGATGATCAAGTCCAAAATATGTCCCTGTTTGTGCGTTGGCTGTGTAACATGTTGAGTCAAACCAAAATTTCTAAGAGTGTCACATAGATCTATTGCACGTCTGTCTTCAGGATTGTCCATGTGAATGTTGAAGTCTCCCACAATAATTAAACAGTCAATCAACACATATCACAGATAAAAGCTCATTAAAATCACTGAAAAAGTTTGTTTTGGACTTAGGAGGCCTGTAAATATTCAAGAACATGGTTTGGACTGGGCTCTTTACCTGGAGACCCAAATATTCAAAAGAGTCAAATTTGTCCAGAAATACTTTTTTACACTTTAGTAAATCTTTAAACAAAGTAGCCACCCCTCCACCTTTTCTTTGCTGTCTGCTCTCACAAAGAAAATTGTAGTTCGGAGGTGTCGACTATCAGAATGGGAGCCTCATTAACCATGTTTCTGTTAAAAACATAACATCAAGATCGTGGTCAATAATGATGTCATTAATTAAAAATGATTTTCCTGACAGAGATCTAATATTCAATAAAGCCAGTTTATATGACTTAGTTGCTGATGTTAACTCTGTGTCTGGTTGTACCTGACAGTTTATGACTTTTTTTTATTGTTTATTACTGTCTCTTATCCTTTTGGCTTTGTTCTTTCTGTCACGTATAAGCACAGAGATTTTACAACTATCTCCTATTAGGGGCCCAAGTTTTTCCTGAACATGCTCATTTGTGATAGAGTTACCACTGGTGCCCAGACTGTATCACAGAGAAGTGATTTGAAGGTCCTGATTAGGAGGCGATAGATTAGGAGGTGGTGGGGCTCTGCGGCATTTGGAAGATGTTGGTTTAGTAGCAGGGCCTCGGCCGCGGGGGGTGTTGAATGGAGAAGATGTCAGAGCCATTTGGGTCCTGATCTTAGGAGCTCCTTTCATGTTATCAGAATCCAGTAAAGCAAAAAGCGGGCTCAGTGGGGAGATGGGAGAGTTCTGTGCGGTCTGGGTGAGGGGGCTCTGGGGTGGGGGGGTTTAACGGGGGGTCGGTCTGGGTCTGGGTTGGGGGGAGGGGGTATAACAGGGTGGTCCACTTCACCTATGGATTTCGACGGGGAGACCTTTTGTGATGATCTCTCTTTCTCAGCCAACTGGCCGGTTGGCTCTGCTGGAGCTGTTGGAGGCAGCGTTATCATTGTTGTTGATACTCCATGTTCTCTGCTGAAGGTCGAAGCTGCTGGCGGATTATTTACTTAATAGAAGAGATTAGATGTGAGACGTCTGGCTCCCAGCTTGTTCAAACAGAAACCATCTTGCTTGAAGAGTTGTCTTTTTTCCCAAAAAATATTGAAGTTGTCAATGAAGTTCACAGATGTAGTAGCACATGCTTTTTTCAACCATTTATTAATCATCAGAAGTCTCGAAAAAATTTCATCTACACAGAAAATCAGTGCAAAGGTCCGCTGAGAAACACCTTGATATTGAGACCTCCAACAATATTCAGCAGACGAGTGAAATCCTCCTTCAATCCTCCTGATTTTTTCTTAGCCACGTCATCCATGCCTCCACTGTGTATAATAAGGTTTCCTAAAGACGGGCGCTTTTCTCTGATTGCAAGAATATTCTCTGAGATATCGGACACCACGTTACTGGTACCAATCATAACTTCTGTGTTGTTCTTGTTGCAGAAGTTTTTAATCCCATTCACAGCTGTGTTGCCCACTATTAGGGTTCTTGGTCCGGTGGGGCGCATTTTCTCTGGCAATTTAGGAGAAGACTATTTAGATTGAAGGTTGTTCTCAAACCTTTTATTGTTCTCAGAAGATGGATCCTTTTCCTGGTTTTCATTCTGTAGTGGGGCAAATCTGTTTTCGAGGGGAATTCCATTATTTCTAGCTATCTCACTCCTATCAGTTGTTGTGACAGCAGCTCGCTTTCAAAGTCTCCTTTTCCCAGGGGAAACAGGGGGATTTCTCTGTAATCCTGGCCATTCTAATATATTTAATTGCTGAGATCATCCAGTGAGTCGTCCACCTTGATTTTTTGGGCATTCGCCTAAAATATGCCAGGGGAGTCTGCCGGTAGGTTTATTCTCAGTGTTCTGTTTGCCGGCTGAGTCGTTGAGCTGGCTGTCACTGTTTGTGATCATAGGCAGAGTCGAATCATCGCTGTACCCCATATTCACCTCCCCATTCACTTCCGGTCGATGGATTTTAATCTCCAAAACAGCCAATTTCTGTAAAGGTTTGTCGAAGTCCTCTGTGGTGAAGGGAGGCATTGTGTGCTGATTACCTGGCGTCAACTTGTCCTTCTTTCGGGTTGGATTATAAAAACATCAAAATCCTTTAGAAAAAAAAATAATAATAATAATAATCCTTGGGAGTCGCTGGTAAGAAGTAGTTTTAGTCCAAAATTTCCATAATATTGGCTTAGAGATAAAAAGTTAGGAGTAAAAGAATGCAAGCAAGCAGGGAGCTTAGGAGAAAAGCGTCTGAACAGGCAGAGAGGCCCTTCTTGGCCAGGGAGGTCAAGAAGGGAGAGACGCATACCAGAGCCCAGCTTGGCTCTTGCACATGTGGCCTATGTGGTTCTGGTGGCTTCTCTTGGTGTTGCAATGAATGACAAGGAGCTCAAGTTGGCATCAGATATCCTTCTTTAATTCTCCATCTGTATTTCACATAATGGGTATCGAGATAAGGTCAGTCTCTGGCATAAACAAGCTCCTCGTCAATGATCCTCACGACTCTGAGGATTACCCATAATACCGTAACTACAATAAAGTTATTGAAAATTACAGTGATCGTATAGTGGATTTTGTTTACAGTAACAACCAATGAGTGTCTTTTTCAAAGAGTTAGAATGTTACTTACTGGATGCCATTTTTATATTCTAGTTTATAAAAACTTGCATCTTAGAACAATGTGAAAACATAAAAAAACATCTAACATCTAAACGTCTATATAAAACTGTTAATATAAAACTCACCCTTATGTTAACCATCTGCTACAAAGGATTTGGTAAAACATACCTGTATTTCCCATAATGGGTATCGAGATAAGGTCAGTCTCTGGCATAAACAAGCTCCTGCAAGGAGGAGCCATAGTGTTACCGCATGGGAAATTCCCATCACACTTTCTCACAAACTAAACGTTTCTAAAACATGACAGAACGATATAATAGCAGAACTGGGGTGACCTGGATTAAACATATTTCAATAATATGCAAGCAAAACCATATTTTATAAAATGCATAATTAATATTACTTTGTCACATAGCAGAGACACGTTACCTCGTCAATGATCCTCACGACTCTGAGGATTACCCATAATACCCCGCTCTTCCTAAGGTGAATACAATACAACTTTTTACCAGCAGATGGCGCATTTTAGCAGGATTTAACCTGAACCATTTCAACTATGTTACACACACACCACACCCAGCCCAACACATCCCCAGGATACATAGGCCGTGCAACAGGAGCCCACCACTCTGAAAAATGACCTGAGCAACCACATGAACACCATGCCGATGTTGTTTCTGTGGCAAATGGACTTGTGGAGATAACCTGTGTCCCACTCCCACACCAAGGTGCCAGCACAAATCCCCCTGGGACTCCCCAACTCATCCTTGCCCATAGGGAGAACCAAGCGAGATGATCCCACTACCAGCAGCCCAGGACCAGAGAAACGCTGGACCAGCCAAGACCCCAGGCACCAGTGGGCCTCGGCAGGTGGATCCAACCTCCAAACCCCCAATATCTGACTGGGCATATTTAAAATCCCTTAACCACTCTCCCAACCCTAGACCCCATTCTACCCTTATGCTGCCAAACCACCAGCCCAGCAAGCCCCAGCCATAGAAGGCCAGAGTAAGCTCTGAGTCTTCCCACACCAGCCAAGAGTGGCAGCAAGAGGGCACAGTGACTCCGCCACCCCAGGGCAGTACCCAAATGCCCAGTCCACCTAGGGCAGGAGTCTTACTCTAACTAACTAACAGTTAGTGATGCTGTCCCTTGGCCTAGGGACAGCATCACCACACCCCCAAATGCCGAAAATACAGTATGAGATGTATTTAATTACTGGAGACCAAACCAAATTAAATTTCTTCTGCTGATTTATTTTAGAAGCAGATATTCTCTCCAAAACAACAAAATATGATAATACATTTTATTTAAACTCTTTTTATTCTTCCAGGTACAAAGCATTGTTTTTTGCAATTTTATTATTTAACTATTATTAAAAGCTTTTAAAATAATTAAAGGTTTCAGTTAAGGTAAAACTTTAAATACAAGCCTCTATTTTGGGTTGATATATTCGTACATCTGACTCCAGAGGAGTCTGTGCCTCACCAGTGATGAATCTCACCAATTACCATAACTGATATTAGATAGTCCTATCGGCTGTAGTTGGCTTGTGGGACTCCTGAGGCGGCTGATGGGTACCATGAGGCCAAGCGTGTTGCGGCCGGGGCTGTGGCGGAGGCAAAAACTCGGGCCTGGGAGGAGTTCGGTGAGGCCATGGAGAAGGACTGCCAGTTGGCCTCGAAGCGATTCCGGCAAACCGTCCGGCAACTCAGGAGGGGGAAGCAGTGTTTCGCCGACACTGTTTAAAGTAGCAATCACTACTCTTAGAAGACAGCGTCACACCTAGCAATGGGCTCAACTACACCTCCTCAGCAGCGAAGTGAATCATTCTGAAGCTAAGACTCCTTGGCAGGAGTTTTAAGCTAGGACCTCTCTGAGAGGACTCTAAGAATCTTTGTGAAAGCGCTGGGTAGATAGACAGAACAAATTAATGCGCTGATGTGCCATACTTTTCTTCCGGTGAATAAAAACAAAACTGAAGTGATCATTTTCCAACCAAAGGAGGAGCGATCAAGAGTTAGCACACAGCTCCAGGCATATAAAGTCAGCCTTTTATCACCTGATGAATATTTCAAGGATTAAAGGACTAACGTCCCAGCAGGATCTTGAAAAAGTTATTCATGCATTTATCTTTAGTCAAATTGATTAGTACAACACTGTCTTAACAGGCCTGCCTAAAAAGTCGATCAGACAGCTGCAGTTAATCTAGAACGCTGCTGCCCGCGTCCTCACTGAAACTAAGAAAGAAGAGCGCAGAACAGACTTTAAAATACTTGTGGTATTTCTCTAGTTAGGCCTTAAATCACTAAATGGCTTAGCACCAAAATACATTACAGATCTGTTGTCGTATCAACCTTTCAGGCAATCCTCCTAAACTTTATTGGGCAACTGTGGCAGCAGTGGTAGGGGTTCGTCCTGTAACCGGTGGATTACTGGTTCAAACCCCTGTCTCAGTTGTTGTGTCCTTGGGCAAGACGCTTCACCCGGCTTGCCTGCTGATGGTGGTCATGGTGTGGTGGTGCCTGTGTATGGCTGCTTCACTTCTGTCAGTGTGTCCCAGGGCAGCTGTGGTTATTCTATAGCTTTCCACTGTCAATGTGTGAATGGTTGGATTACTGATTTTAGTGTATAGCGCTTTGGGGTCTCTGGGGACTTGATTAAGCGCTATACAGGTGCAGGCCATTTACCATAATGTTTTATTTATGTAAAGCACTTTGAATTAAAAACAACATAGACTTTATTGATCTCACAATGGAGAAATTGTCCTCTGCATTTGACCCAGGTTGCTCGTGGCCTCTCTGGGATGCTGCTCTCTAACCACTAGGCCATCACCCCCTTATTTAATTGTCTTGTTACTTAAATGTGCTATACAAATAAAATTGCCTTGCCTTTACTATTCCATGTATTTAAGAGCCCTTTAATTGGCAGGAATTTGCATTAATCCAAATCGATGTTCATCTCCATGAGAGAATTGAAGACCTATTCATTCTGAGATATTCCCACCAGGCTGAGAGAGATGTACTGAAACTGATGCTATTAAAATAGCCATGCTGCTGATAAATACAGGATTTGTTTAATTTCTATCCATAAACTGTTGTTTGGATTTTTTTAAAATCCATTTTAAGATATATTGTAATATATGAGCCAGGTAATATGTATAAAAGTTTGGAAGTTTCAGTCCTCCTTAACTTTGCTTTAAACTTATGCATGGAAGTCTAGCTGCCCATAAAAAAATTAAGATAGAATCTAAGCTTTTGAACCAAGTCTCGGGTGGTTTTACTAGGATCATAGAGAACATGTCAGTCAGTCAGTCCGTCAGTCATTTTCTACCGCTTCTTCCATAGTGGGTCGCTGGGAAGCTGGTGCCTATCTCCAGCAGTCTATGGGCCTGAGGCAGGGTACAACCTGGACAGGTCGCCAGTCCAATACTAATCAGTCCAAACTAAATATTTATTTAGTCAGCTAAATATTTAGTTTACAAACTAAGTATTAAATTTGCAAACTAAGTATTTAGCTATGACCTAAATATTGAGTTTGGAGCTAAATATTTAGCTTGCTAATGAAATATTTAATTTGGAGCTAAATATTTAGTCTGTAAACTAAATATTTTGCTCCAAATTAAAAGTACCCTCCAAACCTCCAATCTTTGAATTGTGAGTTGCTATGCAGTAGAATTGTGAACCGTGATGTTTAGGCTATGGTGCAGGAAATGGCCCTAACCTCCTTCATCCCGTCATTCACAACTAACTGCAGAGAGTGTGCAAAGTAGGAAAGATGTTCACCTGATGACCAGGGTAATTCTGTGTCCACTGAATTAATGTCCTCCCATAAGTGCTCATCATCTAGATTATCCTCCTCACTCTCACTGTCGTCAGGTTGGTGTTGGGGCATGTGTACTTTGAAAGCGCATTTCATATTGGTGGCAGTGTCTGTTATGACATAGCTTATTTTCGACGGATACCATAGTCTTCTGTGATCTCCTCAAAGGCAGAATCAATATGCTCTCCAGTGTATCTGCCTGCCAAACGCCTACAGTCCAGCTGGTAGGATTTAAGTGCATAGGAATCCTTTGTTTTGTAGCACCCATGGGCAGTGACTCCCAGGAAGGAGGGTAGCCTGCGATCAGACAGTTGCTAATGACGCAGACGACTAGGTCTCCAGTTTCTCCAAAACAGTTTTCTTCACCTCTGGTATCTGTCTCTCAGAAATCGTTTTCTAGAGATTGGTGTGTACTTACGAAATGTCAATTTTCCACAAGAGACAGAGGCAGACAACACCCAATTATAAAATCTTGAACAATGGCTTCACTGATGGCTTGTTGCTTTAACGATTGTAGGCTGTAGAGCTGCACTTCAAAAAGATGGCGCCACTGATGGCAGCCTCAGAGCTTTGCTCTCTGGTTTTCTGTGTGTTTTTGTGGCGCTTTCTGCCACCATTCAGTGGTCTTATTCAGCAGAGAGGAACTTCTAAGTATCAGGCAGTCTTCTCTTGGCATTTTTATCACCATCAATCATTGACGAAAGCTTCACGGAGATCCTGGCCAGCGGAGTGGCGGCTCTCTATGGGCTATACTGCCGGATCGGAAAGAGAGCCGGTGTTCTGTCGGTGGATCATACCCTATCAGAATAGCATACCTGAAGTTGATTTTTATAACTCTGTCAGTTTACCATACTTTATCAAAACAGCATAACAATGTTTTGAATGGGTGATAAGGACCTGTCTCATAGGAAATACAGTTTATGAAGGGGTATGCTGTTTTGGTAGGTCCCTGTTTCATAGAGAATAGTTTTAGGTCTGGGGAACAGGCAGGCTAGTTCAATTCAGTTCAATTCAGTTTTATTTATATAGCGCCAATTCACAACACATGTCATCTCAAGGCACTTCACAAAGGGTTTGGAATGGTGTAGGGTTGTTGGGGAGGTTAGATTCAACTACTGAGTGTTAAGAGTTTGACCATTTTAGAATGGGTTATGTGTAGGGCAGTGGCGATTGCTCTATGACTGCAAGGGAAGCTCAGCTTCCCCTAAAATGTCAAAAAATAAGTGATCAAATATATACTGTTGTGTGTACATGTCATTGACTAAATATGCGCTCAACTTTTGTTCAGAATCAGCTTCTAATCACTGGTAACGACGCAGCTTTCCTCTCACTCGTTCCCACAGCTTCACAGTGCTTTAAACAGTGAGTTCAATAGCGAAGAAAATATGCTGGGCTTTGTCCCACCCATCAGACGCTCAGCATCTCTGAGGGTCTATGGGGCAGTGGGCTGGCCTCGGCTGGCCCAGACGCTCAGCTTCTGCATGATGATTGGATGAACTGTCTGAGGCTGAATCCCTTTTTGATTGACAGCAAAATGAGCGAATCAGCGATCTTGAAATTAAGCTTCCCCTCCTTGAAAGACCAGCATCCGCCACTGGTGTAGGGATACAAAGTAAAATAATAAACTGATAAACTTTGTCCATCCAGAGCCCACTGGTGGCCATTGTTATACTAAACACAACAAGGATTGGGGGTACCTCTCTCTGTCAGACTGATTATAACCGTTGGAAAAGAGAAGGGGTCGCACAGGTAGCAGAAATGGAGGGTGTGTTTGCACCTCAACCATAACTGAGCCGGTTTAGGTTAAACCTGACTCCCCCTTACTCCAGCAAACAGAGAGGGAAGAAGACGGATGTAAAAATGAGGAAGATAGCTCATGATAACCTAAACCACTCTAACTATAAGCTTTATCAAAAAGGAAAGTTTTAAGCCTAGCCTTAAAAGTAGACAGGGTGTCTGCCTCACGGACTAAAACTGG